>JZKD02S1825275.1:26838-42020 GCA_000966675.3 Picea glauca | reverse complement strand
AAGAGACAAGCAGACCTATTTCTGCTGCCTCTGAAAATTCAACAACTCATTTGATCCAGTGGTGTTTGTTTATGTGGTTTCTGAATCAGAAAATGAGAAATATATAAATAAATAAACCATTATTAATGTCAAATGTGAGAGAAGTGCAACATAGCCACTCTGAAAATGAGAAATATATGAGAAATATATAAGTAGCAAATATTATTTTGATTTTGATTTTATTTTGATTTTGATTCCCATCATAAGAAAATAATAAGCATGTTATAACAAACTATGAGAAATATATAAATAGCAAATGTTATTTTGATTTTGATTTTATTTTTATTTTGATTCCCATCATAAGAAAATAATAAGCATGTTATAACAAACTACCTACGGATATATAGTGGGCAGAGAAAACTCACTTGAGCTGGTCTTTTCATGTTCTTGAATAGTAGAAACCAGCACTTGTGTCCACAATCACACCATGCTACCACATACCTGGTCACGGTTAGTAAGATCCCACTAATTATTAATTATATACATAATAGATACCCTAGCCAAAGTCATATCAGCCGTTCAAGTGTTTGGGTAGGTGCAGCTTGTGAGTTAGCTTGTGAGTTGGCTATACGTTATATCTTTGGTGGTGAATTTGTTGTATAGTTTGCTTTTGTTCGAGGAGTGATCAGTATCATAATATTTTACTAATGAGGTGGGATTTCATGGTTACAATGAAAAAAATGATACTAGATACATTAACAAATTTTTGGCTAGGTTTATATTAAATATTTACTACTAGTTTTTAAATACAATTTTGATCTCTATACACAAATTAAGATTAATCATTAGTTTAATTCATACATCATTATCCATCTTCTTTAACATTGGTACCTTTCAAAAGTTTAGCTTATGCTGCAAAAGAGGCCAAGTCTCATGCAAACAATTCGAAATACTATTGTCCCTTAGCCTCTTGTATCAACACTTGGTTGTTTTGTGCTTATGTCCTTTTTTGTCATTTTGTCGCATGTGATCTATCCTTAAATCAGACTTCCTCTATTCACTCTTCCCTTAGCCTTTTGTCTTCCTTGTCCCCTACCTTTGTCTCTTCAACCACTCTATATTCTTCTTGCCTCTCCTTCTTACTTTTCTCTTTTCATTTGTCCCTTATCTCATCATGCTAAGTTGTATGTCCCTCTTTCTTCTTTCACTTATAGGGGTCCACATCCCCATTTATTTCACTTTGTCTAGGATTTTATGAATTTATCTGTCCTTTTGCCTTTTGTCCCACAACTCGTTCTTGTCTAATCCATGGTCCTTTATGTGACCTTCATCTTGGTCTACCTTACTTTTTCCTCTAGCTTCAACTTCAAAGGATCCACATTTGGGGTGTCATGGACACATTTTTTCCATCATTGTCCATTTAGTAATCAAAACTTCTTTGGACTTTTCTTTCTTGATGTATTGGACTCTATATACTAGTTAACACCATTATAAATGCTTACTATGTCATCATCCATCACCTCCATCTTTGTGACCTTGCAATCACTAGGATAGGTGAGAATCCACAGAGGTGCAATAACCCCTTCTTGTCCTCCATCTTTTGTCTCTATGAAGATGTATCATGTTGGGTCCATGCCAGGTATGTCTCAAGCATTGAACCCATCCTTTCTAATATTTTTGCTTGACCATCCACCTTAGTTTCTACTATCTCGACACACCTATATACTCTTTGTCCAAGTAAGTTGTCTACTGTCATACCAATCCCTTATCTTCATGAAATTCAATTAGTGTCTCTTAGGGATCATACCACTTTAGACTTGAACTTATAAAGGTTGGTTTTGGTCTATATACCTAATATGCTAAGAACAATAACTCTTCTTCTTTCATGTTTTGTCCATATAATGCTCAAGGTGTATGGAATCCTTTTTCTCCTTTTATACATAAGAAATGGTTCATATATAATACTTGTCTAGCCACTTCCCTCATTGTGACGTTTGTTTGCATAAAATCAGGTGATAAGGTCAATTTCCTAGGTAAACTAAAGACCTAAATGTAAGAATATGTCAATCTTTCAAACCAATGTACAACTTTCTCCATGACAATTTCCAGGTTGTCTCAAACCGAAGAATGTTATTTTCTCCCACACCCTGAATCTATCTGCACCAATCTAACACATTGTCTTTGAAATTTCTATAATGCCTTTATTTTTCCTACATTGAAGGATAATGGAAAGTTTTGGATAGACCATCATTTTTTGTCTTTCTATGAGACAACTTCAACTCCAAAAAGTAAGAAAAAATACATAAAAGATAATGGTTTATAGAAAAGTCTTGGAATTTTGTGAACTTACCCATGGGAGCTACTAATAGAGTTCCTCTTCTATAATATTATTTTCCCATTGAATATTTACTTCCTACCCATACTCACACTATAAGGAAAAGAAACACCCAAGAAAGGCTTTTAGTGTTACAAGAAAGAGTAAAATTATAATAAAAAAAACTTTGCTAAAACCTCCATTATTAACATTGTAGGTTTTAGTAGATGTTCACTATAACTAAAAACTTGGGTGTTCATAGGTTCTATTGAAGGTTTTTTATTTGAAGTTTTTTTTGGTGCACTTAATATAGTAAGGCACACATGTTATTATATATTTCGAAAGAGTCAGTGCATAGTATATATTTTTAAAGCATCAATGAGTATTATATATATTTGCAAGCACTGATGCGTAGTATATATTTTAAAAGAATTGGTGCATATTATATAATTGAAAGCACAAATAGAATTATATATGATTGAGCACCAATACATATATATCATACAACAATGTGAAGTCTTGGTAACGTTAAAGATAATGATAATAGTAACGAAAATTGTAACAATATTGTTGAAGCAAATAGTGTTGCTATTATAGTTAGGAACATCAGTTCTCTTATTACAATTATTAGTACTAGTGTGTTATTACATGTAGATCACATTGATGCATAACAATTATTTAATCATTGATTGTGTAACATTATTTAAATGCACTGATGTGTAAATATGTATGAAACACATCATTTCATTCAAATGAATACAATGCACTAATATGTTTCAGTGATAATTTTTTTCCTTGTGGATATGTAAGTGCAATTTTTTGTTTTTCAATAAAATATCAATTAATGAATATTGATTTTTATATTTTAATTATTGTGTTTGGATGTAATCATTGCATTATTGTATTGTATCATTTAAACAAATATATTGGTGGATTACGCCTATATTCATTTCAATAATGTAAATCATTCATATATTTAATTGACAATGTAACATTCTATCACAACGAAGACTAGTATAGAATAAAGAACCTATTTTATTATTATATATGAATAACCCTTCATCATACAAAATGGGACAACATGATGCAAACCCCCACCACTCTCGGGGGTTCACGCGACCTCGCGGACTATGGATCATTCACCCTAAGGAGCCGCATCATCTCTTAGGCTCTTGCTGAACCCTCAAATTCCTTCTCCACATGCCTTTTCCCTTTTCCCTGCGCACAAAATCATGTTCGCGAGGGTCCTAATAATCCACCAGAGTCTTCAACGTGACCTCGGGCCAAAACCGTGGGATAAGCTCTTAACCCGCAGTAACTCATGCACTTCGGAGCTCTGGGCTTCAGGAGTTCCAACAACAACACCCTACGATCCCCCTGAATTCTAAATTCGTGAATAGTCAAACATCAGTGAGGATCAATGGCTCTCAATGAATGCAGAGATCTATGGATCACAAGGACTTCAGGACTCCATACTTCGGGGAGTTTACTTGCTCCAACACGCAATTCTCTCGAATGCATGAACTCTGAACTAACAGATCGGATGATTGACACTTGCCTTAGATCAACGGTCCATGTTTAATCCGCGCTTCGGGATTTAACGTTTTTCACAACACAACACCTCAAATCCTTTGGAGTGCCAAACTAGCAAACTCGCGAAGGGAGGGGTATCAATAAACGGTCCACATGTCCACACCAACGGACGATCGATATCTACTACGACCTTCGGGAGTTATTGCAGCTTCCACCAACTAAACTTCTGGAGAGTCGAACTTCGAAGTGGCGAAGGGTTATGATCAACGGTCCACTTGTCCTCGTAAATGGATGATCGAGATATACTCGGGCCTTCAGGATTATTGCATGCCCCTGCAACCACACTTCAACTTGGCCGGATAGCCGGACTTCCGGATAATTATTGATTTGCGGACACGAGTCCATCTACAACCAACGATCCAGATCGATTTCAGACTCTAGGACTTCGGGAGTTTTGTCTCCTTTACATACAACACACGGAAACCACCGAACTCGCGCTACTTTCCTAGATCTGACGGCTAGGAAAGATCTGACGCCTCCCCGAACGGATCTCGTCCACTCGACCTTGGAAATGAAAAGGATTCTTCCTCCAAAGGATTGTGTTCACTATTCCTCCTGAGCTTTATTACTCGAAGTGTTTCAGACCTCTAGCGCACACCTTGCGCTTCTCTAAAACTTTGAAAAAATTAAGTCTTGAATATTTTTGGAAAATCCTCTTGCGCTCGTCTTCCTTGAAATTCTTTCAACACCTGACTAAGTGTTGGCCTTGTGCACACCTTGCACATGTCTTCTTCAAGCTTTTATACTCAAATGAGTATATGTGCAGTCCTTTCACTCACTCGGCAAGACTTCATGCTATATCTCTTGAGCTATTGAGTTTGATAATGACTCTGCCTTTGCACTCCTTGCGTGGGCACTGTGCACTCCTTGCACCAGGGTTTCAAAAGAGAAACAATTGAAACTTACAGAACATCACAATTTCATCCACTCAACCATAGTATGCACACACACATGCATATAAAACACCGAAAACAAACAAAACAACATTACCCAATTAACTCATAGATGTACAACTTAGATATTTGAAACAATTCTCCTCTATTATATTCCTCCAACAAACATATATAAGGGTTTCTGCAACAACTCTATGTAACTCTTTTCAACAAAAATCACATTAAACTTCAGCAACCCCTTTGGGCATACATTACATACATTTATACATGAGGGGGATTCTCAAGCTTTCCCTCTAGCCTACTTAGAGCTATCCTATCACAATTAAAACATTCTCCTACTAATCCTATTACAATAAATGGACATTTACAACCTAGATACGAGTCGATGCTCAATATATGTACAATCCTATATGCATTAAAGAAATTACAATCTTTTGCGATCTCATACAATGGATCAAGCCTCCAAACATTAAAGGGCCTTTAATTTCAATACTTTCAAAATATTAAGGTGACATGCTCTCCTTGGAATTCAAATATGAATGTGCGCGTTGGATCCTGAATCATCTTCCACTTGGCCTCATTGAATGCTGATGGTGATGCTCCTGCATCATAATCCTTTGGACAAAAAGATTCATGGACTCATTTCCATGAGATCCTCCACTGTCTTTCCATGCTTCTGGATATCAATTTCATTTATCCAACTGGCATATTTTGTTGGATGATCTTTCCACTTAACCAGATACTCATAGTAAACTTTCCTCCTGGTCTAAAATATTCTATATATGTGGCTTCTCTTCTATGGCCATCTATCACTTCCACTGAATCTTCTCCTAATCATCTGTCCCTTTTGTATCATTCATCCTGTAAAGGTATAAGTATGCTACATTGAATATTGGTGACATTCCAATGTCCTCTGACAATTCAATCTCATAAGCATTTGTAGAAAATTTTCTGAGGATCTTACAAGGCCCTATCTTTTTCATCTTCAACTTGTTATACTTTCCTTTCAGAAATCTTTCCTTATGTGTGCTAAGACTTGATCTCCAACTTTGAAATTTACCTCTCTTCTTTTCTGTTCCATTCCTCTCTTGTATTTATGGATCCTGTTCTACAACTGTCCTTTAATATGGTCATGCAACTTCTGCATTTCTGCAACAAAGTCCTCTGCTCCTGCGCTTCAGAATTAATCTCGTCCTAAATCTCTTAATTATGAAATTCCCCTTGGATGCATTCCATATACTATTTGGAATGGGATCTTACCAATACTCCTATTCGGCGAGTCATTATATGCAAATTCTACTTGGGGCAGAATTTGATCCCACTGAATGTTATGTTCGGTGACCAAACTCCTCAACAAATTCCCTAGGCTTTGATTTACTACCTCAGTCTGTCCATCTTTTTGAGGATGATATGATGAACTGAAAGACAAATTTGTCCCCAACTTCTGCCACAAATTCCTCCAAAAGTGCCCCACAAATTTGGTATCTCTGTCTGAAACTATACTTCTGGGTAACCCATGCAATCTCACAATCTCCTGGAAAAACAAATTTTCTATGTGGGTAGCATCACCAATTTTCTAACATGGTATGAAATGTCCCATCTTTGAAAATCTGTCAACCACAACAAAGATTGAATCACGCCCTCTCTGGGTTCTCGGTAATCCTAGAACACATTCCATACTTATAACATCCCACAACATGTCTGGAATAGGCAATGGTTGATATAATCCAGTGTTTTGTTGCTTTCCTTTTGCATATTGGCAGATCCTGCATCTGTCCATGAACTTCTTCACATCAGATCTCATACTTGACCAATAGTATGAAGAATTTGACTGCGCATATGTTTTATCATGGTGAAAATGTCCAGCCAATCCTCCACTATGTTTCTCCTTTAGCAAGTTATCCCTCATTGAGAATTTCGGGATACACAACCGACTTCCCTTGAATAATAGTCCATCTTGGATTAGATATTCCATCCATTGATTTATGTCTCTTAGAAAAGGGTTCTCACATGCTTCATAATCTTCTTTGAAATTCAGATCTTCTTGATACATCTCCTTGAGGTGTTCAAATCCCAATGTCTCCACTTGAAATTCTTGCAAGATCAAACATCTCCTGCTCAAAGCATCTGCAACTTTGTTAGCGCTTCCATTAATATGATTAGTAACAAAAGTAAAATTATGCATGAATTCTACCCATTTGGAATGTCTTTGGTTCAATTTCTCTTGTCTGGTTATAAACTGCAAAGCCTGATTGTTAGTAGATAAAACGAACTCCTTCAGGATAATATAATGCCTCCATTTTTTCAAAGTTTGAATCATAGCATAAAATTCCTTGTCATATGTTGAATAATTCCTCTTAACATCATTCAAATTCTCACTGAAATAAGTAATAGGCTTATCATATTGACTTAAAATTGTGTCAATGGCCACTCCACTAGCATCACATTTAACCTGAAAAGTCTTCTTAAAATCTGCCAGAACTAAAATAGGTTATTCTGTTATATTTGATTTTAACACCCTAAATCCTTTCTCAGCCTCTTCTGTCCAATTAAAATATTTATGTTCCTTCCTTATGGTGTCTAGTATGGGTGCACAAATACTGCTGAAATTCCCGATGAATTTCCTGTAAAAACTTGCCAACCCATGAAAACTTCTTACCTAGAACACACTTCTTGGAGAAGGCCAATCTCTAATTGCCTTCACCTTCTCTAGATCCATCTTCAATTCATTTGAAGAGATTATGAACCCCAAATATACAAGTTATGTTTTCATGAAAAAACATTTCTTCAAATTCACTAACAACTTCTCCTGATGTAACCTTCTCAATACCATCTTCAAATGTATTAAATGCTCCTCTTTAGTCTTACTGAAAATTAGGATGTCATCTAAATAAACAATCAAAAACTTACCATTGAAATATTTGAGCACTTAATTCATCAACCTCATAAACATACTTGGTGCATTTGTTAAGCCAAACGACATAACAAGCCACTCATACAATCCTTCATTTGTTTTGAATGTTGTCTTCCATTCATATCCCTCTCTCATCCTTATCTAATGATAACTACTCTTCAAGTCTATTTTGGAAAAATAACTAGCTCCACTCAAGAAATCCATCAAATCATCCATTATGGGTAAAGGAAACCTAGACCTTATGGTTATCTTGTTGATGGCTCTAGATTCTGTGCACATTCTCCAACCTCCATCCTTCTTTGGACTCAACATAGTTGGTACGTCACACGAGATTAAACTTTCCATGATCAAACCTTTATCCAACAAATCTTGGAATTGCTCCTTGACCTCTTCATTTTCTTGAGGGGTCAATCTGTATGCTGCTTTGTTTGGAAAGATTTCTCCTAGAATAAGGTCAATATGATGACTGATGCTCCTGATGGGCGGTAAAGAGCGAGGTAACTCATCCACCACAATATCAACAAACTCATCTAATAACTCCTGGATTTTCATAGGAAAATCATTCATATAAGTTCTTGTAAGGATGAATCTCTGCTTACCTACAACATTAAACTACATTTCCTGTTCCTTCTTGACTTCTTTCAGTAGTTCCTTCCCACTCATGAGAAGTATACTAGGACTAGCTTCCTTTTTAACTGCTTTATCTTCTATTGGAAACAACATATGCTTACACCCATTTTTCTCAAGGGTGTAAGTATTATTTCTCCCATCATGTATGACATTCCTGTCATTTTTCCACGGTCTTCCCAACAGAGCATGACAAACGCCCATAGGTATGACATCACATAAGACTTCATCTCTATAACCACCTATTTTAAACTCGATCTTACATTGTCGACTTACCATGACTTGATGTCCTTTCTACAACCACAACACCTTGTATGGATTCAGATGTGTAGAAGTCTCCAACTTCAATTTTTCCACCATCTCTATGGATACCAAGTTATCAGTACTTCCACTATCTATGATCACCTTCCATACCCTATCTCTGGTCTTGCAAGCAATTCTGAACAAACTGTTCCTCTAGACTGGTTCTCTTACCTCTTTCTCTGACTTCACGAGAAATTCCATCATCATGAGTGATCTTCCTTCTTCCACTTCTTCTGCCTTCATATATTTCTCTACATTCCTCTTCTGTGCTTCAGAAATGTGAGCTTCTCTAGTCCTTGCATTTTTCTGATCATGACATTCCCAAGACATGTGCCCTGTTTTTCCATAGGCATAACACTTCACTTCTCCTCCTCTACATCTTCCTCTACCTCTGGGAAAATAATTTATTCCTCCATAGTGTCCTCCTCTAGAAATTCCTCCTCTTTCTGTCTGACTGTGATACTTTCCAGCTTCTCGTCTGGGTTTCTGGAACTTTTCTCTGACAAATCCTCTACCTCTGTTAGGACTCTTTCCTCTGTTCCGTTGACTTTATTTTGTTGCCAAATTTTATTTTTCTTTCAGGGCTACCTGATAAGCATCTTCCACAGTTCTCATTGTCATCATGCTAATATCATCCTGGATCTCATACCTCAATCCATTGATGTACATGGAAAAAATTTCTTCATCATTCTCCCTATGTCCTACTCTTATATTCAGCTTGTAAAATTCTTCAATGTAGTCCTTCACTGACAAACCTTTCTGTCTCAGATTCTGTAACTTCCTGAACATATTTATCTAATAATGCTTGGGTATGAGCTACCATTCTATCCCAATTTTTAATCTTGGACTTACCTTTGCATCTTCTGTTAGCTTGCAATTCATCCTACCATAATGTTGCATGTCCCTTCAGTCTGGTTACTGCATGTTTTTCCTTCTTCTCATCATCAATCTCCTCATAGTCAAAGTATTTTCTCTAAAGCACTTATCCAATCGATCAATTCTTCCACATTCGGATTTCCTTCATACATTGGGACTTGCATTTTTTCTCTGGTTCACATCTTGACAACAACTCTCAACAGTCACTCCTCTGCTACTTTTTCTCCTACAACTTCTTCTTCTTTGAAATCTTCACTTTATGCTTCACTAACATCAACAACTTCATGTGCTCTTCTTTGTGTTCTCTCCATGGTGTCCAACCTTGCACAAAGTTGTCTCATTTCTTCTCCCATGATTGCATTGACCACTGTTCTCTCTTTTCATCTCCTTGGCGACATGATTCCAAATTTTCTTTTCCTTACAGAGCTTAATTCGGGCTTTGATACCACTTGATGCAAACCCCCACCACTCCCAAGGGTTCACACGACCTCCCGGTCTAAGGATCATTCACCCTAAGGAGCCGAATTAGTGCTTGATCTATTGTTGAACCCTCAAATTCCTTCTCCATAGGCCTTTTCCCTTTTACTTGCACGTAAAATCACGTTCGCAAGGGTCCTAACACTCCAGTGGAGTCTTCCACGTGACCTCGGGACAAAACCGTGGGATAATCTCTTAACCCGCAGGAACTCCGACACTTCGGAGCTCCGAGCTTCGGGAGTTCCAACAACAATTCCCTATGATCCTCCCGAATGTCGAATTTGTGAATAGTCGAACAACGACGAGGATCAAAGACTATCAATGAGCGATGAGATCTATGGCTCACAAGGACTTCGAGACTCTAGACTTCATGGATTTTACTTGCTCCAACACGCAATTCTCCTGAATGCGCGAACTCCAAACTAGCAGATTGGACGATTGACACTTGCCTTAGATCAACAGTACCTGTTTACTCTGCTCTCTGGGATTTGGTGTTTTTCACAACACAACACCTCAAATCCTCTAGAGTGTCGAACTAGTGAAATTGCGAAGGGGGGGTCTTAATCAACGGTCCACACGTCCACACCAACGGACGATCGAGATCTACTTTGGCCTTCAAGGATTTCAGAGTTCTCGTAGCTTCCACAAACTAAACTTCTGGAGAGATGAACTCCGAAGTGGCAAAGGGTTATGATCAATGGTTCACCTGTCCTCGTTAATTGACAACTGAGATCTACTTCGACCTTCGGGCCATTGGGAGTCTTGCATGCCCTTGCAACCTTCCTTCAAATTGACTGGATAACTGGACTTCCAGATAATTGTTGATCTGCGAACACGTGTCCCTCTACAAGAAACGGTCCTGATTGATTTCGAACTTCAGGAGTTTTGTCTCCTTTACATCCAACACATAGAAACTGTCGAACTCATGAAGTCTAAAGGACTTCAAGGGTTAAAACTCACGCTACTTTCCCAAATCTGATGGCTAGGAAAGATATGATGCCTCGCCGAACGGATCTCATCCACTCGACCTTAGAAATGAAAAGGATTCTTCCCCCAAAGGACTATGTTCACTATTCCTCCTAATATTTATCACTCGAAGTGATTCGGACCTATGGCGCACGCCTTGCGCTTCTCTAAAACTTTGAAAAACTTAAGACTTGAATATTTTTGGAAAATCCTCCTGTGCACTCTTTGCGCTCATCTTCCTTGAAATTATTTCAACACTTGACTAAGTGTTGGCCCTGTGCACACCTTGCACGGGTCTTCTTCGATCTTTTATACTCAAATGAGTATATGTGCACTCCTTGCACTCGCTTGGAAAGACTTCATGCTATCTCTCTTGAGATATTGAGTCTGACAACGACTCTACCTTCACACTCCTTGCATGGGCACTGTGCAATCCTTGCACTAGGGTTTCAAAAGAGAAACAATTGAAACTTACAAAACATCACAAGTTCATCCACTCAACCATAGTATGCACACATACAGGCATATAAAACACTGAAAACAAACAAAACAACATTACCCAATTAACTCATAGATGTACAACTCAGATATTTGAAGCAATTCTCCTCTATTATATTCCTCCAGCAAACATATATAAGGGTTTATGCAACAACTCTTTGCAACTCTTTTCAACAAAAATCACAATAAACTTCAGCAACCCCTTTGGGCATACATTACATACATTTATACATGAGGGGGATTCTCGAGGTTTCCCTCCAACTTACTTAGATCTATCCTATCACAATTAAAACATTCTCCTACTAAGCCTATGACAATAAATGGGCATTTACAACCCAGATACAAGTCGATGTTCAATATTTGTACAATCCTATATGCATTAAAGAAATTACAATCTTTTGTGATCTCATACAATTGCTCAAGACTCCAAACATTAAAGGGCCTTTAGTTTCAATACTTTCAAAATATTAAGGTGACACACTCTCCTTGGAATTCAAATCAGTATGAAAGTGTGCATTGGATGTTGAATCATCTTCCACTTGGCCTCATTGAATGTTGATGGTGATGATCCTGCATCACAACACAAAGGTAAATCATAATCAAGATGTCAATAAATAATTATTACAATTATTCGTAACATGTAGTCATACCATTTGGGACAATATGTCCACATTAAACAAAATGTTTGAATTTTACAAATAAGCATTACTAAATATAAAATTTGTAACATTCAATTATATTAATCATCATTTATTTCTAGAACCTTTGTCATTTCCCAAGCTACTTAAATGTGTCATTTTTTCATCACTTGTAGGGGATATTGTATTCAGGTTATTTGAAATGTTCTCTTGATTAGCTTGATTTTGTTACCTCCTCTTCATGTTCCATTTGCAAACATAAAAATAAAGTGTAATGAGGTTATAAAAATAAATTTTAATACATGACTGCATAAACTAAAAGATGTATCATAGTAGCGAGTGATTCATAAACAATACACATTCTTTCAAATACATTCCTCATGCCATCTATCAACATATATTCTATTGACTCCACTCCATACTTTGTTTCCTGTGAGTTTTATACGCAATGACAAATCATACATATATAAATAGTGGTTTCTTCTTATTCCATTAATTATAAAATAAGGGAAGTAAAAAAACATAGCTACCTACAAATTGTTCAATTAACTCTTGATACCCCAACATATACTCACAACCCATACATAATCCAATGTCAATCAAATGTTTGGATGGATCTTCTTTGTACATTATCACATGGTAGAAAACATCCATGAGAAATTATAAATTAATTAAATAAGAATCATAACAAATATGAAATGTTAAATAAGGAAAAGACAAGTAATCACAAAAATTTTGATCAACCATTTTCTACCTTGTCATCCTGTCATATGTATAGAATGGGTTACTTTTTTCTTTTTCTTTTCTACAACGACAAAATAATTGAAAATTTGTATTTCATGTGATAATTGAACTCTTTGATTACACACAAAAAATCAATGCTTATATATGTTTGATGCACGTTGTTGGGATAGTTCCTCATGTGATCCAATTATTCTTATTTCTTTGACCATCTCCTTGTACACTTTTTGGACATCTCTAGTGACATGTTTTGGATATCATCTCATTTACCATTCTTATTTTTCTTAATCTTTTTGAAAAACAAAAAGAATAATAAAAAATTGATTGATATTTATATGAAATTAAAATTGCATAAATATTAATTTGGTAACTTTTTGGACTAATATATACATATTATAGAAAAACGTGTTTCTTTTTTTGTTTGTTAGTTTTTCTGTGACTTGTGGGACTAACCTATGGCTGAGAAACCACGACTCAGGGGCATCTAAGCCGTCAAAATCACCCGGGGATCGCACCTGGACTGAGTCACACCAACCCTTAACATGGCTGGATTTTTTGTCCCTGCAGGTTTCGAACCGATGACTTTAACATCATGGAGTGCCTTAACAACACACTCCATCACCAACTATCCTACACCTCGGGGACATAGAAAAACATGTTTCACAATAATAATTTCTAAATGATTTTTTTTTTGTTATTGTACAATTTTTCTATTGCAAGTCTCACAGGTTTCATTGACCATTGCTCCAATAATGATTGTTGTAGTTTAAATATAACATGATTCTTGGATTCATTAGATTAATTTTTTCTATGTAAATGGAAACAATGCCTATATGTTGTTTTAATATATTCCTCATAGTTTTATAGAAGTTTTTTCGATTGTTATTAACTTTCAACATGGGTCTGGATGAGATCATGACCAATTCATCATCATTTACATCTTTGTAATTTTTTTCTTCTTAAGAGGGCCATTTTTTCCCTACACAACATTCAACATATGTGAAATCAAATGTTTTGAAACCTATTAGATTTTTTTGTAAGCTAGTTGGTGTTACTTTCTATTAATAAAAAAACCATATACATATTGGAGGTCCTGAAGCCAATGCTGCCAGCAATGGAAAATAGCCCCAACTCCAGGACCACACTAATAGGAAAATCAAACCCTAAGGTCCAAAATTTAAAATCATTTTACACAGTAATTATCCAGTCTTAGAACTATAAACTACTATAACAAGAAGATAAATCCTATGCATATATAATGAGAAGCTAAACACAAGGTTGTTACTTGTTGGAATGAGGTCCCAAGTCCTCTGCTTGATTTCTCATTTGACTGTAGCTGGTTAAATATGGCCATGCAGGGATAATGACAACATGTTGAAGATGATCCTAATTCTTGGGACACTTTGGAATATGGGAGCATATGTTCAACATTGTGTCTATCTTTCTTTCCATTGACTCCTGTTTGAATTTTTTATCATCCATATCACTTCTGATCTCAAGATGAGTTTTAAGTGATCCTCAGATAATTGGAGAGTGATGGGCTCACCTTCAGAAGTGTGGTGTTTTAGTTCTTCCTTGGGAGACTTAAAAGTTCCATCCATTGCCTTGGAAATGGAGTCATTGTCTGCAACCAGAGAAGAGAGAGGTTGGACTGTTGCACCCGTCTCTGCAATTGACCTAGCATTTGGGGTGACAATACCCTCCTCAATGTCTGAACCATGATTTGGATCTTCCCACTCTATCATGCAACCCTAATGCTCAAATTATTCCATATTTCCTTGTTGTTGTTGTGAAACTTCTTGTTGTTTCACCTGCTAGGATGCTCATGCACTCTAGGTGTCGTCCCTATATTTTAAGGAAGGAATTCTTACTCTAACTCTGTAGCCTCGGAAAATTTATCTTCCTCAAATGACTCTTCCTCTCTAATGAGGCATATTGACGAAGGATAAGGGACAAATGATCAAAATCTGGACCAAGGGTCAAATTTTAGCCCAAAAATCAATGTTCTCGGAATTGCCTCAAATCGGACGTGAGCGTAGCCCTCGTCGTCACGAATCGAACGCAATTCGTTTCGTCTCAAACGGACGTCGGGAGCGAAAGATATAGTGATATGTTCGGAAAGTCAAATAGGGAAAAAAATGTTGACTGGGCAGTCCGTACAGTCCGTACGGCCACGTGGCAGGGCCATACCATCATGTTGACATGGCAGTTGGATGACGTGTCATGTTTTTACTGGTTGGTGGTTGTTCAATCGGGTGATGACACGTGTCATTTGATGGCGAATGATGTGAGGACACGTGGCCCAATCGGAGGGCGCCACGTGTCCCTCGTTTATTGGCTAATGGTGTTTTGGTTTGTTAATC
>JZKD02S1825275.1:0-16935 GCA_000966675.3 Picea glauca | reverse complement strand
AATGGGAGAGTTATGTTATGAAATGAGATTCACATGATCTCTATTTATACAAAATGTCTAACACATAGTTTTTACACTTAGCAAGGGTAAAACATAAGATAAGGGGTCAACAACCCTTATCTTACCTCTTGCATCAAATAATAATATTTAATTGTCACTTTAACATAAAAGAAACCCTGAAACAAGATGATGTCATCCCTTTAGGGGACGTTTTGGCACTTGAAAAAATCACTGAAGAAACGATGGAAGTTGTTGGGGCTCCTTGAGCCTCCTCATCACATGCTAAGCCTTCTCCATACCTCATCCTATGAAAATATTCCAAGTGTCAATGTGCAACTCCATCACCACCAAAACTTAGCCCCTTCATGACGTCAACCCTAAAGAAGGTGACGTTTTTCCTCTCCTAGGGAAGTCATTTGGGTGGTAGAGGCTAGGTTAGGACCATCATGATTTCTTCTAGGCCTCCAAAGGCACGTCTCTATCATATGACATGTGGGACCTAGGAATCCATTCCGTGGGTTTTTTTTCCCATGGAATCCAAAGCTAGGCTTGTTCTCCCAAAACTGGCCACCAAGCAAGGTCTTGAAAAACAAAAGGGTACACCCTCAAAATATCTCAAGTCAAAGATATCATGACAAGTTTAAACCACATATAATAAGAAAGGAACCTAAATATGTGCATCAAAACTACCTCATCAAATCAAACAAATTCTCAAAAACCATATACAATTGACCAGGTTGAAGTATGGGAGGGGTGTCAGAGGAGTCCTATTGGGTGGAACAAATCCCTTAAATAGGGGATGTTCCCAAGGATGGCCTTTCAAGGTCATGTAGTGGATGATGAGGTGGAAGGGGTTTAGAATTCATAGGTCAATTATTTTCATGACATACAAGGGCTCGTATGATCTCATTCATGGGTGCCTTTGTAGAGGGTGTGTGGCACCTTCGTTTGCGATGCACTTTTTCCAAGCCCATCTTCTTGCCATTCTTTATTCCTTCATGTTTTAAGGAACAAGTTGAAGGACACTGTCCTGGCGTGGTGTCCAGATAATGACAGTGTCATTTACAAATACCTCATGGAAATGAGAAGGCTAGCTCGTGATGAGACCCCCTTTCTCTTAGTTGTGTAACTGAGAACCCCTACCCTGCCTTGGTGACCAGATGATGGTAATGTCATAGCGCTAAATACCCATGACTGTGATAGGACAAATTGTGATGAGACCTCCAATCCTCCAACTAACCCCTTAAGCATTCATTATCATTTACTTTTTTAGGTCCGCCTTTTCTTATAGAAAATCATTTCATTTCTTTCTCGGGGATCCCTGGGCGAAGAATTTGGAAGGTCTATATCTAGGATTTTATCTTTTCATCCAACAACAATCCCTCTAGGCCTTCAACCCCTTCTTCCCATGAAATGAGGTACAAGCCCTTCTTGGGTCACTAAAGTCAAAGGGCCTAGAAGACAACAATATTATGGGAATTTTATGAGTGGAAAGTGGTAGGTAAGGTCGACAATGGTATGATAACCCTTCAAGGGACCCCCAGTCAGAAACCTTCCCTAAAGGTTGGCCACTTACTAGGAAATCTATGATACTCACCAAGGTGAAATATGGTCAAAAGATAAATTTCCAAGCATGCATTCTATAATCAAAACAAAATTAAATACAACATGTTTAAATGCCTCAAATATAGGGTGATTACCCGCCACAATACCTGACTTGTACCACATAGAGTGAGACCCGTCTGCCTTCCAAAATCTAGCTAGTGTGGTGGATTCACTGACAATGTATCATAATGTGGTGATAGACCGAGATTTTGTATGTGCAAGTGGACACTGTTGGTCATGTGGTCTCTTGAAACTCCATATTTACAACCCGAGGGCCTCGAGACATGATCTCCTTAGCTATCTTACAAAATGGGGATACCATCTGGATCCTACTTGGGGACATGTTCTCTCCGTAGAGTGATTGAGAACTGCAACACCTCCTGGTAGTCTTGTGCCTACACTAAAACAAGAAACTATGAAATCTAGGGTGGTTCTATAAAAAATCCAAATGGAAACAATCTAGAAAAGAAAATTTTAGTATTTATTTCAAAAAATTATAAACTAAGCATGAAATCAATATGCAAATAGAGTAAAATGAAATATGAAATGCATCTAACTAACATGAGCAATCAAGATGCAAATACAAGGAAATAAAGATGACCTACCTACTTACCTGGGGCACGGGCCCTGAAGAATTCATCTGACCTAAACATAAGGTCAAAGAAGAGATCAATTCACTGGTAATGGAATCTTTCTCCCATCCAAGGTTTCCAAATAATACTTTTCTTTATCAGACTTCTTCTTGATGATGTAAGGGCCAAGCCATGAGCTATGATCTCTCTGGTCATACTTGGGCTTGCCCTTTCTCTTGTCCCACATGAGCACAAGACTTCCTTCACTGAAATTGATGTAAGGTATATTCTCAATGTATGGATAGGAAGGAGGCTCTATGTTGACCATTATTTTGATGGCTTCTATGTGTTCTTCATATTATTTCTTCAAAATTTTGATAGACCTTGACTCTTTCCCTTGGTACTTTTCAAGCTTCTCTTTGTATTCATTTGTCCTTGAGAGGATCATATCTATGGAGTCTTCCTGCATGAAGGGAAACTCAGATGGATCATACTCAATAATATATCAAATCACATCGTAGTCACACTCACTCATGTAATTAGGGCCATTGGGATCCATCACACGTTTATCATTATTTTACCGACTGTATAATATCTCAAAGGTGCCATCACCCATGGGGATGTATGCATGTGTAAGGTTCATTCCAAGGAAACCCCAAAGGGCATGAGACCAACTCCTCGATAAGAGCATCCCCCAAGCATCTGGAACATCAATCACTACTATGTCCATGAGGAGGATGATATGTGGAAAATCAATCAGAAATGCCTCAACGTCCTCACATAACCCATAAACCTTGATCCTTTTAGAATCAATACCACATACATTACCATAGGGTCAGGTTATCTTCAAACCAAGTTGTTCCATTATCTCCAATGACATGACATTTGCCGAGGCCCAGAATCAAGAATACAGTTGTTCAAGCGGAGGCCATTAATGCCTAATGAAAGATAGAAGGGAGGATTTTTGTGCCTTTGTCGGTCACAATACATAGTGTTAAAAATGATAGGAGGGTATTCATTCTCAGTCGGTACTTGTAATATCTGCAATAATACCCTTTTCATAGAAGGGATCTTGCCCATCTTTGTCACTGAGACTGTCATATTCATTTTTCCAAACATGGATGCAACATCTATATTCAACTGAATCTCATATGTTGGAGATGGATTAGGAAGCAACTCATGTAATGAAGGAGGAGGTGGTGAGGTCACCTTATCTGCTGATGGAACAGGAGTGGAAGGTTGTGATGGAGGGGATGAAGCTTTATTTATTCTAGTACAAGTCAAATATTCCCTCCTCCTTAACTCCTTCTTTTGATCGCATGTCAACTGATTCAAGGCCCAGAGTCTCCCCTCTCTTCCCCCCCATCTTCTGGCTTCATTGTTATGTTCTTGTGTGACATGTTCCTCTTGTAAAATGTAGATCATATCCATGAAATTCATACCGTCAGGAGAATATTCATCTCATCGGGGACACTTATCTTCTTTGTGAACTTCTTGGCATGGAAGGCACCAATATTCCTTGTCGACCATCCCAACTGGTTTCAAAGTATCAGAGGCATTTGCCTCTTATTGAGTCCTTGGTTTCCACCCTGTGGCATCTCTCTCTCTTGTCTGGTAAATTGAGGTCTGAGAGAAGATTGATTTCTTTCTACAATAGTTAAACGACCCATGATATGGTTATGTACCTGGGTAAAATGATTACTCATCTTATCTATCTTCTGAGTCAAGAGGGAAATCGGATTAGGAGCACTACTTCAATAAACCTCAGTCTTTGCTTCTGTCTCAACACAAGGGTACTAAAAAGGATCCAACCTTGAACCAAGAAGATTATATTCAATTTCAACACTGTACTCTTTGGCCTGTGCTAATGATGTGGGATTCTTGTCCTTCAAAATGAAGTGAAATTTCCCTTCAAAAGCATTTATATAGAGGAGACATATTGATGCGGCTGTAGGATGGAACTCTGTTGGAATATGGCTATACAACTTGTAAAATTTGGTATTGAATTCATTCACTGTCTCATTCTCCTTTTTATTTATCTGATTGAATTAAGCTACAAGCCTCCCACCGTCTTTCTTTTTTGACCATCTTCTCTTAAACAAATTGGAAAAATATTCATAAGATGTGAGATGATTGTCAGGAAGGCCTATGAACCAATCGAGGGCTTCTTCAGTCAATGATGAAGTGAATAGTCTCATGGATACATCCCCATGCTCAATGCTTGCATTGTCCATGTCCTAGCCTATGATGTAAATATGAACCTCAAAAATCACTACATTATTTCCTGGGAACTTTGGAAACCACTTGTTTGACTCTTTTGGCATTGTGTTGGGGTATCCTTGGATGGTGGCCATGTTAAGGGGTTTGTAAAGGTATTTTTCCCAAGGGTGATCCATTGGAGCAAGGGGAAGGGTACCGTGGAAGAGGGTTTTGACATCGGGAGACTTGAGTGGAGGCCTTCTTTGGTATACCTTAGAAGGTTTTAACCTCTCAGGGGGAAAAGGCTTGGAAGAGGAAGGGTTTTGGGAAGGTGGAGTTGCTAGATGAGATTCAAGAGGATCTCATCAAAAATGTGAAAAGGGAACATCCCTTGGGTGAAGTCACAAGGAAATATAGGGAAGAGGATTTGGGATAGCTTGCCAAAGTGTCGTTAGGGTTTGGAAGAGGATTCAAAATCCTCCTCGGCAACGGTGTCAAAATCTTATCACACAAGTTGTAGGTTGGGAAATCCTGACCCAACCACTAATTGAAAACAACTTAAGAGCAGCTACCCACTCTCACCTTAGGCAGTTGTTCCTAACACTTTAGAGGTGAGGTAGTCACCTCAGACCTTAGGGGGGATTGAGATGGAAAATGTGATGTATGAACGTATGCCCCTAAATTTATAGTTTCTAGATGGAAAAGTGAACTTGGTAATGAGTCTTGAGGTTTCCAAATCTTTGAGTGACCTATAAAGAGATAATACATGCCCGAGACACAAGGAAAACCAAGTATATAATGAAATATATCAATTTGACAAGAAATTTAAGATTTCTATCCCTAATAGAAGATGTTATTAACAATATATATCAACAATTAAATGGCACAATAAGTTGCTAAACAAGTGCTAGAAATCAAGTAAAATATGCAAGAGATAAACTAGCTAAACACTAGTGAAACTCGAGATTTAAAGACCAAGATACTAGCATGAAAGGTAAGGTTGTTGTAAACAATCTCTTCAGAAATATAAATCATACTTATGGCAGTAAAAAACAATTTATTACAGCAAGAATATCATCCACTAAAACTCCCCCAAACTTTTCCAAAGCGTGCGCTAGGGCTAGCAATTTATGTGTGCAAACTTTAGGCAACTTTCAATGGTTGATTTAAGAGTTATTGAAGAAGTTAGATTAGGGTTTATGTGGCCCTAATGGATGAAGATGAATATTTGTAACAAATAACAAGCAATACCCATTTAGAGGGGATGCCCTAGTGGCTAAGAGGTGCTTTGGGCACAAGAAACAAAACCCAAATTGCAAAAAGTTAATATGGTAAGAAATCATGTTTTCCAATGCACTATTTTATTTCTCCAATGCAAAATATTCAGATTAGTGCCTTTAAAATTGGGTTAATGGAGTCTTTAAATCACAAGTTATATCAACAACAACCATAGGGGTTTAAATCCTCTTACTCCCTAGGGTATTCCAACCAACTTAGGGTAAATCTAGGAGGGTATACACACTCATATTTCTCCTAGAAACCCTTACTCAAGAAAAGACTTATAACCTTAACAATAAGATGAAGCAATGATGGAGGGTGTATCCAAAATTATCATCCCTAGGGTTTCCACCAAAAATAACCAAAATAAGCAAGAAATAAATAGCATGTGCAATTTTTTCCTTACCTAATCCAAGAAATGAGATATCAAACCCTAGTTTACCATGCAAAATTCATCCAAGAGCAAAGAGAGAAATCCTTTAGGGGGTGTGCATCACTCCTTCTCATCCATTCACCAATATACATTCACCAAAAGACATTTCACAAGAGAGAAATACCATAATCACCAAGAATAGTGAAATTTTCAGCCAAGTTCTTCTCACGATGGGAGAGTTATGTTATGAAATGAGATTCACATTATCTCTATTTATACAAAATGTATAACAGATAGTTTTTCCATTTATCAAGGGTAAAACATAAGATAATGGGTCAACAACCCTTATCTTACCCCTTGCATCAAATAATAATATTTAATTTTCACTTTAACACAAAATAAACCCTAAAACAAGGTGATGCCATCCCTTTAGGGGCGTTTTGGTACTTGAGCAAATCGTTGGATAAAAGATGGAAGTCGTTGGGGATCCTTGTCCCTCCTTGTCACATGATAAGCCTTCTCCATGAATTATCTAGTGAAAATATTCCAAGTGTCAATGTGCAACTCCATCACAACCAAACCCCAGCCCCTTCATGATGTCAACCCTCAAGAAGGTGACGTTTTTCCTCTCCTAGGCAAGTCATTTGGGTGGTAGAGGCTAGGTTAGGTCTATCATGATGCCTTATAGGCTTCCAAAGGCATCTCTCTATCCTCCATCATCTAGGACCTAAGCATCCATCCTGTGGGATTCTTTCCCCATGGAAGCCCAAGCTAGGCCTATTCTCCCAAAACTGGCCACCAAGCAAGGTCCTGCAAAACAAAAGGGTGCATCCTCCAAAGCTCTCAAGGAAAATATATCATGACAAGTGTAAACCATGTATAATAAGAAATGCATATAAACATGTGCATAAAAACTACCTCATCAAATCAAACAAATGCTCAAAAACCCTACAATTGACCAATTTTATGTATGTGTGGGGTGTCATAGGATTCCTATTGGGTAGACCAAATCCCTCAAGTAGGGGATGCTCCCAAGGATGGAATTTCAAGGTCATGTAGTGGATGATGAGGTTGAATGGGTTTAGACTTCATAGATCGATGATTTTCATGACATACAAGGGCTCATATGATCTCATTCATGGGTGCCTTTGTAGATGGTGTGTGACACCTTCATTTGCGATGAACTTTTTCCAAGCCCATATTCCTTCCATTCTTTATTACTTTCATGTTTTAAGGAATGATTTGAAGGCCATTTTCCTGGCGTGGTGTCGTTGATACTGAGAGGGGGGTGAATCAATATCAAGTACAATTTATAACCTTTTTCAACTTATACTTAAACCATTCAATTATATCCAATAAGAAATGAACAATAGTATAAGAGCTACACCAATACACCATGCACAATATATGAGAAATAATCAATAGTTATTGTTCAAGGGAAGTAATGACTTCCAAAGATAGATACAGCTTCCAAATGTAAAGGGAGGCATAAAAATCCAAGAGGAAGATACAATCCTCCAATATCAAGAGATATTTGAACTCTCCATCCTTGCCCCTTCCTTCCACCCAAGAATATACGAGAGATAATAAAACTTCACATTAAATCATCACCATCAACCAATCATCACATAGAACCTGATAATGCTTCCTGAGACTTCTTCAATTTCTGCAATTCTTCAATTCTTGGAGTACTCTGATCCTTTATATAACATTACTCAATGTATTCTCTGAAACTCCTCCAAGTTTCACTCCTTGAATCCTCACCAAAAAGAAGTTATAGAAAGAATGGTAGACTTTATTCAATTCTAGTATATTCAGGAGAGTGAACTTGCACAGAATGCCCCATGCTCAATATTTAACATCCAATTCTAAAACTCTCACAAAAGAAACTAAATTTTGTACTCTTTCCAATGCAATTCATCCCACTTCATTTGGATTCTCTATGAAGAAGTTATGAATATTTTACCCAGAACACCTGTTTATTGACTAGCTTCAGGACTGGTCACAAACCCTATCTTCCACAGAGTGTATCTCCATAATTATAGTTAATCAAGAGATGAAATTTTTACCATAGGTACCTTGATAAGTATTCTCAATACCATAGCAATTTCACCATCTGAATCATTCTAGAAAAAAAGTTATAGCAAAAATGGTAAGATGACCTAAAAATAACATACCTTAGAACACATCACCAAAAGGCTTCATCCTCCCTTGAAATTCATCCTTCTTTACTTATGATTTCCTCTTAAATTTGACTTGTATCAAATGAATGTATAATGATGTGTATTTATACCATTTATGTCACTTCCTTTTAACATTAGGGCCAACCTGACACTTTCTTATTTTGTAATTATTTTCTTTAATTATCTTCAGGGTCTGCATGTACTTCCTTCTTCAATTCACTTTGTCATCTTCAAAAATTCATTTCTCCTCAACCATGAGGATCCACGTGATGTGCCACATACCACTGGAAACAACATGATGTATACTATCCATCTGTGGGTGTTGTATATGCATGTGCATTTTCCTTCATGTCCAAATACCTTCATCGATCTTGCGATCCAAAACCCATGACTAGGGTTGACATCAATGACAACAACCAATCTTCCAATAGGTGTCTAGATAATGACAATATCATTCACAAATAACTCATGGAAATGAGAAGGTTGGATCGTTATGAGACCCCCTTTCTCTCAGTTGTGTAACTAAGAGCCACTACCCTGGCTTGGTGACTAGATGATGGTAATGTCATACCGCTAAATAACCATGATCATGATAGGTCGGCTCATGATGAGACCTCCCATCCTCCAACTAACCCCTTAAGAATTCATTATCATTTACTTTTGTATGTCCCCATTTTCTTACATAGAAGCCTTTCATTTCTTTCTCAGGGATCTATGGGAGAATCATATGGAAGGTCTATATCTATGATTTTATATTTTCAGCCAACAACAATCCCTATGGGCCTTCAACCCCTTCTTCCCATGAAAAGAGGTACATTCCCTTCTTGGGTCACTAAAGTCAAAGTGCCTAGAAGAGGAAAATATGATGGGAATGTAATGAGTGGAAAGTGGTAGGTATGGTCGAGAATGGTATGATAATCCATCAAGGGACCCCCAGTCACACACTTCCCCAAAGGTTGGCCACTTACTAGGAAATATATGATACTCACCAAAGTGAAACAAGGTCAAAAGCATAATGTCCAAGAATGCATTCTATAATCAAAAGAAGCTTAAATAAAACATGCTTAAATTGCTCGATTTTGACAGCATGTCGATAAGTTGCACCCAAGGACGAGATGTATAGAAAATCCATTTATGTTTGGATGTATCTATGTAGACCACCATGGTACTTGAGCACCATATGTCGCTCAGAATCTTTGATACCCAACTTGGTTCGCAAGGTATGGAATATATTTGTGAACTCTCGCATTGTTTGGTCCCTTTATTGCCGTTGTGTGGTTCATCTTGTATACAGGTCGTCATAACTTCCAAAAGGGTAGTATTGTTCCTTAACAGACTATCTGAAGTACTCCCAGGTGAGTGTGAATGTAAATAATGCGGGTTCTTATGTTTTCTTTTCCTCACATAAAGTATCCCACCAATCTTTGACATGGGGGATGGCTTTGAGTAGCACAAATGTAATCTTTTCTCTATTGCAAAAGTTATGGAATGAAAAATACCCTTCTAGCAAATTCAACCATTTGTCTACAACATCTGTGTCTATATGAAATTAAAATATAGGAATATAAAAGTTGATTTGTACCTTGAAGTGGATAGTTCTTCTGCTCGATGAAGATGTGTCGCATATTGGTAGTCGTCGAAGGATTTGCACAAAACTATCCATCATCTTGTTCCTCTGTTGCGAGGGCTTCCTCAAGCAACAGTTTGAAAGGATCTCATGTCCCATCGTCTTTATTTTCTCTCACCATGGAAGGTCACTTGGGCTTGCGAGAGCTCTTTTCCTCAAGAGAAACAAGCTCGAGACCCAACTCTTTATACCCTGACCTCAGCGGGGACATGCACTAAGAACGACAAGGAGCATACCGCTCTGATACCACTAATCCGGATTTTATGAGAATAATGAAATCAATACATATATATATTATTAACACAAAGTTAAAATAAAAAATAGCAGAGATACAGTAAAACTTGGCTTCTATTCAATAAAGAAATATGTTGAAACTGTAAAATATAGATTGAAACAAGCTTGCTAGAATGGTGGCAGCTTTTCTCTAAGAAGAGATGTGACGGTTGCGCTCATTCGCAAGAATATGAGTACAATGAGGATCCCAAGGAATTTTCACATCAAACATGAAATATTCCAAAATCCTAAACATCTAAAAACCTAACCCTAGGAGATGAAGCACCAAAAGTCATGTGGGCCTTGTTGGGGTAAGTTGGTATATCAACTTCCCGAGGTCGTAACTTTTGCATACGATCTATGTTTTAGGCGCACGATAGCCCATTGGAAAGGTCTATCCGAGGAATACACATTAGTACATCACACTCTAACTTTTGACATAGTGTGACTGTGGCGGGCCCAAAAAATGTTGTTTAGGGCCTTAAAATGACCCTAAAAGTTTAGGACCCGAAAAGCTAGAAAAAAACTACCAAGATGAAAACTGAAACTACCAAGATGAAAGTTGAATGTGAGCCAGTTGGAATATGTGGGTGGCTACTAATATACACCTGGATCATATATGATTGGACATGTGGTAGTTTGTACAAGTTGACTATCCTAAAAGGGCCAGAATCAATAAGTTTTGGGAAATTTATCATAAACTTTTCTTTGCACATCAAAATTTAGTTGAACATGTAGCATTGCAGAGAAGACATATAAAAATACTTCAAGCCAAAATCAAGGTTTTTAAAAGGCATGTTAAATTGGAACTTGCATGATTTTTTATTGAAATGTCTATTTGAGGTGATTCAAAAGGTGTAGTAAATAGAAATAGAGGTGGTGGAAAAAATTCTAAGTGGACAAGGTGTAGTAAATCTAAGTAGATATTATTTTTGTCTCACATGGAAAGAGGTGGTGGAAAAAATTCTACTCCTACTAAACCTCTAGAGAAATCATCCATGAATCCCAAATAATTTGAATACTTAGAGAACCGAGTATCCTAGTTGAGGAACCAAGTTAATGAAATGAGTGATAATGGGTTGAAAAAGGTTGATTTGGTAATGTTCACAAGAAATATTTAAAATGGAAATTGAAGATAAAAAGGAAAAGTCGATGGATCAAAAGATGGAACAATTATAAAATTCCCTAGAAACCATACTCTTACATACCCTAGATGAGAGGTTCCAAAAAAGTGATATTGTGACCTAAGGAAATCATGAAAATAAGGAGAAAAAATGGTTGAACTGCAGTCTTATATGGAGAATATTCTAACATAATTGGAGAACATGAATATTGAGTCTCATAATAATGATCATTCATTACTCCAAGATCTGCATCATTGGGGGTTCAACTCAGGACCAAGGAACTACTTAATTCCCAATATTGATATGAAGAAATTTGATGGTAAATATCATATAACATGGATAAGTTATTTTATCTACACCAAGTTCCAACTTTACAAAAGGTAACTCTTGTATCCATGTATTTAGAACCTGATCAATTTGTGTGATACCAATGGTTTTGTGAATGAAAAAAGAATTATATTTTCCCTTGGTCCATTTTTATGGATGAAATGATAGCACAATATGAGGATATTAATAGAAACAAATTCTTTAGTCAATTGATAAATATCTAGCAAAGAGGCCCAATTATAGAGCATATTCAATAATTTCAAAAGATGAGTTTTAGAGAAAAGAACATTCCAAAGGACAACTTGTTAGATATATTTATGGGCACCTTAAAGGAGAGTATTCAACATGAGTTGCATCTCTTGGAACCTAAATCCTTGGAGCATGCTTTCATTGTGGAAAGGAATTTTGAAAGTAAAAATATGTCTACTACAAGGGTGGAAACTTTCGAGTTGTTTTATTCTTTGTAGTGGAAACTCAATAAACCAACTGGCTAGTTGAGGTTGATCGGCTAGGTGATTCATCTACTAAACAGTTAATTCAAGTCTAAGGTTGAAGAGATCGACTGGTTTGTAGTTGACTAGAGGTTGATTGGTTTGTAGCCGACTAGAGGTTGATTGGTGGTTAATTGGATGGTCAACGAGTTTGTAGCCAAATGGAGGTCGACTATATATTGGAGGTCGATTGGTGTTCGACTAGATGGTTGAATAGTTTCTATTCGAATGATATTCAAGCAGTGGTCGAAACTTATAAAAAAATCCTGAGATTCATAGGATCACAACCAATCATCTTCGTGGATCTGTAATTGTTTTGAGTGCCACGAGTTAGAGGTTTACATGTTGTAAATTCCTATCAATATGGCATTATATAATAGTATTTATGGTTACTTGCTAGATAGTAGTGAGTCTATAATGTTCATGAAGATGTAAGCCAAATGGATATAGAGTTATTCTTGTAATTAAGAAAGGGAGTAGGATGATGAATTGGTCTTAGGTGTGTACCAATTTTAGTCATGTAACTCTTTATTTGATGAATGAATAAGACAACATATGAGTGGGAATCTCTCAAGCATTGTTGGTTTTCCTAGTTAAAGGTTTCCAGGGTAAATCTCTATGTATTGTGTGTGATTTCCATCGTTTAATTTTTGTTTTTAATTCTATATTTTGTCTCATGTTTGGTTTATTTTATCTACATTTGGTATCAGAGAAAGTTAAGTAGATATTGGATTTGAGCAGATCTGAATAAGAGTAGATATTGGTTTCAAAGGGATGCCTTTGTCGCTAAGGGCTTGACCCATTCTTGGATCTGTTCTAAACCTAGGTCTAGTGGGATATGTAAGGTATTGATTGTGCTTGAAGGAATGGAAAGAATTTCTAGTATTGAGATTGAGAAGTTTAATGGCCAGAATTTTGAGTTGTGAAAGATTAAAATGGAATTTCTCCTTGTAGATCGATAACATTGGATTGTTGTGGATCCTGGAACAATTATGATAGGCATGTCGAAGGAAGATTTGGAGAAAAATGATAGGAATACAAGGAGTATGATTCAAATTTTTCTTGCAGATTTGATATTGTTGAATGTATCAAGTGAAGACATTGCAAAGAAATAGTGGGAAAAGTTGGGGAACTTGTACTAGGTTAAATCCCTAGTAAACAAGTTGTTTCTTAAGATAAATTGTACCTTCTAAGGATGAGTGATGGTATCTCATTAAAAGAGAACATAAATTCATTCAATATTGTGATAAGTTAGATATTGTATGTGGATATTAAAACCATTGAGGAGGATAAATGTATTAGTCTATTGTGTTATTTTCCATATTAATGGGATAACCTAGCCATGTCTATTGGGATTAATTCAACCACATTAATGCTTGGAGATGTGGTTGCATCTCTATTTTCAGAGGAAAAGAGGAGGAATAACATGGAAGGATATACCAAGGATGCCTTGATGGTGAGAGTTTGAACTATCAATAGAGGAAAAGGTAAATTATTTGGTAGAAAGTCTTCGTCTAAGGGTAGATCTAAATCCTTGGTTTAGTCGATGAGAATATGATGGAAGTGCGGTAAAGTTGGGCATTACAAAAGGTACTGCAAGTTGAAAGAAGTTGAGAAAAGTCAAGGATTTGATGAGAAGTAGTCTACTAAAAGAAAGACTTCTCCAGGACAAGGAGGAGACGTGTAGTTGGCGTCGACCAGTAAACAGTTAAATCATGATGTTTGGTTGATAGAATTAGGTGCATGTTTTCATATGACACCTCACAGGGAATGGTTTTATGAATATAAGAAGTATGAAGGAGGAGATGTATTCTTGGGATATGATTAAACAACCAAGATTTTTGGATGAGATGAGTCTGACTAAGGATAAATTATGGGAGGAGAATTCATGTAAGACACCCATCTGGAGCTACAAGGGAAATACGGATTCTGGAATTAATACATAGTGATGTGTTTGGGCTTGTACCATTTCCATCGCTAGGAGAATATTTGTATTATGTCTCCTATAAATGATTTCTCCGGGAAGACATGGTTGTATTTCCTAGGAAAGAAATATGAGGTTTTTGGTAAGTTCAAATATTTTAAATCTCTTGTGGAAAACTAGACATATGAGAAGATTAAGGTGTTGAGAACTCACGATGAAGGTGAATTATGTGGTAGGGAGTTTGAGCAGTTCTGCAAGAAATGTGGCATATCACGCAAAAATACCACTCCATATACCCCTCAACATAATGGATTTGTTGAAATAATGAATAGGATGTTGATGGAAAAGGAAAGGGGCATGATTAGTGGTGTTGGGATAGCACAAGAATTATGGGAAAAGACAGTTGACATTGCCAGTTATCTAGTAAATAGATATCCTTCATTAGATCTATTTGAAAAGACTCCAAATGAGGTAAGGTTTTGTATGAAATCTTCTTTCTCACATCTCATAGTTTTTGGCTATGATGCATTTGTGCATGGTCCCAAGGAAAAGACGAACAAGTTGGAAAATAAGGAAATCAAGTGTATTTTCATCAGTTATAAGGATGGGATGAAAGGATATAGGTTGTGGGATCCAGTGATGAGGAAACAAATTTATATTTGAGATGTGATATTCAAGGAAGTTGGAAGTAATTCCATGAATGAAGAGGCTCCAAGGAAGAAAGAACCATAGAAACAGGTGTTTGAGATGAGGAATGAGGAACTTTATTTAGACGAGTCGACTAAATCAGATGAAGAGGTGGAACTATAGAATCTAGTTGTAAGGAGGTATGGATGAGTAAGAAAAAAAGATGAAAGGTGTAGTGCACCTAATTTCCATTCTGCATTTTTTTTATCTTCCATTGATGATGATCCTAGGTCGGTTAGGGAGGTAATTGACTTGATAGAGGGTAGACTCTGGAAGGTGACCATGGTTGAAGAAATGAGATCTTTTCATAATAATGAGATATGAGATTTGGTCGAGTGACCTAATGGAAGGAAACCCATTAGTAGCAAGTGGGAAATCAAGAAGAAGTTGAACTCAACATGTCAAGTTGATAACTACAAAGCTCAACTATTAGCGAAAGGGTATTCCCATGTTGAGGGAGTCGACTTCAGTGAGATTTTATCTCCTATTGAAAAATTGACTTCCATTACAATATTGATGTCTCTACCTGGATAATTTGATCTTCGGATAGAGAAAATGGATGTGAAGACAATGTTCCTACATGGGGACCTAGAAGAAGAAATCTACATGAAACAACCTAGAGGATTTGCAGTAAAGGGAAAGAAAGAGTTGGTGTGCAATATGAAGAGATACCTTTATGGTATAAACCAATCACCAAGGATGTTGTACCAAAAGTTGAACACAAACATCCTCGGAATGGGATTTGTGAAAAGCAAGGTTCATCACTGTGTGTATTCCAAGAAATAAGGTGGTCATTTCATCTATGTAGTATTGTATGTCGTTGACATGTTGTTGGTTGGAAACAACATGGATGTTATAAAGAAGGTGAAGATGTAGCTATCCTCCAAGTTCAACATGAAGGATCTCGATGCTAATAATTCATTATGGGAATGTAGATTAAGAGATATCAAGAAGTTAGAAAATATTGGTTTAATCAAAGGAAGTACGTTGAAACAATATTGAAATGTTTCAACATGCAGGAGTGCAAACCGGTCAAGGTACCTATTCTTGTAGGGGTAAAACTAACTATTGAACAGTGTCCAAAGACATAGGAAGAAATAAAGGACATGTCATGATCTCCTTAAGCTATTGTTGTTTGTAGTTTAATGTATACAATGGTCTGCACTCAACAAAATATTTTCCATATAGTGGGAGTATTGAGCAAGTACATGTCAACACATGGGGAAAAGAACTGGACTATTTTCAAGAGAGTGTGTAGGTACTTTCATGGAAGAATATATTATGAAATCCATTACCAAGGGAAACTTGAAACTAATATGGAATTGAATGTACATGGATTTTTCAATGTCGATTGGGTTGGAGATATTAATCGAAGAAGGTCGACGAGTGGATATGTTTTTAGAATTTTTGGTGAATAAATCAGTTAGATGAGTAAGATACATGTGGTAGTATCCTTTTCCACAACAAAAGTTGAATACATGGAAGCCACCCATGCAAGAAAAGAAGCATCTCGGTTGCATAGATCGTGTTCAGAGATTGGGTTTGAACATAAAGCTATGAGGATAAATTGTGATAGCCAGAGTGAAATTTTCTTGGAAAATAACCCAGGTTACCATTTCAGGACAAAGCATAATGATGTACAATACCATTTCATGATATATATATGGTGGAAAAAATGAAGGTGTTGTTGGAGAAGGTAGACAATTTGAAAAACATCACAGAATCTTTGACCAAGTTTGTGAGTGAGGAAAATTTCTCTTGGTGTAGAGAGTAAATGGGCATTGCTACCCTGGGTTAGTGAACAAATTTTTTTCTTCTCATGTTTCTGTAAAGAAGAAAACAAGTGAGAGAATGTTGGGTTGTTATGTTCTTTGTAGCGGAAATTCATTCAACTGACTGGCTAGTTGAGGTTGACCGAATGGGTGATTTATTAGATGAATGGTTAATTCAAGTTGAAGGTCGAAAAGGTCGAATATATGTTCAACTAGTTCATAGCCGACTGTAGGTTGATTGGTTTGTAGCCGACTAGAGGTCGATTGGATGGGTTGATTGGTTTGTAGTCGCCTAGTATTCAAGAAGTGGTCGAAACCTGTAACAGAATCCTGAGATTAATCGGATCATGTCCAATCATATTCATGGATATGTAACCATTTTGGCCACCATGATTTATGGTTTTAAATGTTGTAAATTCCTATAAATATGACATTATGTAATATTATTTATGGTTACTTGGTAGAGAGTAGTGATTATGTAATGGTCATGAAGTTGTAAG
>JZKD02S1825242.1:22004-43456 GCA_000966675.3 Picea glauca | reverse complement strand
AGTGGGTTAACCCTAAAATAAGGAAAGTGGGCAAAGTGACCTAGAAGATGTTTTTAAGGAAGCTACTTGGAGAGTATAAATAAGAGGCAAGGCTCTCTCATTTTACATCACACTTTATCATATTGAATATATATAGGTGTCTAAGGTAACCAAAGGATATCTAGCCAAATTTCTGAGGGAAGGTGAAGAAAAGAATGTTGGAATTCAAGGAAGGATAAATTATCTTGATGATTCTTTCTAAGGTATGTTATTTACAGGTCATCTCACCATTTTATCAATAAAACAATTTCTAGAATGACTCATACCAAGAAATTTTTATTCCATTGAGGAAACCTATCCAAGTATCTTTGGTAAAAAATTCAGCTTGTGGGTCATTTTATTTTTGGAGTTACAATCCGTGGAAAAATAGGGTTTATGGCTAGTCCTGAAACTAGTCTAAAATAGGTGTTTCAGGTAACAACGTAATAACTTATTCATAACATATCCAAATTGAGTAAGACCAAATTTTTTTGTTAGAGTATAGTCTGTAGTATTTTTTGTAACAATTTCATATCGATTCAATAAATATTCCATTCAAGGAACACTCTACAAGGTCGCTCTCTAGAATAAGCCGGAATTCAACAAGGTGTGTCATTTTTGCTATAAATCTTTTTCTGAGAGGTTCCAAGTAGTGACACTTGGAGATATTGCATAAAACACATTGAATAACAATGTGTATCAGTTTCATATCTTTATTCAAATGGAAAGGAAAGTCAAAGAAAGGCAAGGAAAGGTAAGACAAGACATGGAAAGACAAGCCAAGGTAAGACAAGGCAATTAAATGCAAGGCAAGGCAATACAATGCAATGAAAGGCAAGGTAAGGCAAGGCAAGGCAAGAAAAAACAAGGCAATACTAGGCAAGGCAAGAAAAAACAAGGCAATACTAGGCAAGGCAAGGTAAGCAAAGGCAAGGCAAGGCTAGACATGGCAAGGAAATTCAAAGCAAGGAAAGGTAGGCCAAGACAAGGCAAGGCTAGACATAGTTCCCTAATAACAAAAATGAACCACAAAATACAATAATACCATAACAACCATAAAATGAAGCCAAAATTTCAATCAATCATAAATCTGAAATATTTGTTCAATTATTCCTTTTACACATTAACAATTTTCCAATGGAAACATTTGTATCATCTTGCTAGTGCATATTACATATGTTTGACAATTTAGCACCTTGTCGTATCCTAATTTTGATTGTTGGCATGTATTCAATAAGAGTGTGTAAATTTTGTAAATATGCTAGTATGGATTACTAGTGTGTAGCTCAAAGCCAAGGCCCAATGGCTAGGAATGTATGATGTAAATATACATATATGGACCATGTGTTAGGATTTTCATGGTGAATTAAAACTAATCTATTTTTTAATATGTGTCTTAAATGAAATCATCTACCTCATTTGACTTATTAAAACCAAGCATTCATTCCAACACTCTCACATTCATGCTATAGGTTGTTTGTGTTGTGTTCTCCATTGCTACCATGGAAAAGAAATCTAGAAATTGACTCAAATCAACACTCTTAAGAGAAAATTGCAAAATTATGATGAAAGAGTGATGGTTGTAGGTAAGCATGAAATCAACACTTTTATTGTTGTTTATGAATATAAAAATATTATGTTTAATTTTTGTTATGAAAAATCAATGTATCTTGCATGATGTGTGTGATTATGCTTGTTGTTTTTGCTACATTTTAATATTCACATTTGCACATGCATTCTATTAAATTTTGGTCCATTTTGAGAGGCTTATTTAGTTATTATTGTGAGGATATGACCTTTGCGGGCCAGAATTTGGAAACCTATATCATGGCTACCCATCTCATGACTAAGATTTTTGGGTGAGGATGCTACACATCTATTCTAGAGTAAGAAGTTTGAAACATTTTTTATATAAGAGTCTCAATAAGTGCTAGTGGAGGTATTCAACAAATTTATTACTCACCATGTAATATCATATTCTTTGCTTCACTTCACAACAAATAATAAGAAAGATTTTGAGTTTCAAAGGGTGGAGTTTCAATATCTAGGGGTTAATAAGGGGTTTTATACATAACAAGGAGCTTTGTTGAGGGCTTAACATCCCCCTCCCCCTAAAACAAGGGTTTTCCTCAACACTTGAATAACCATGGTTTTTTTTTTCATGAAGAACTCATCTTACCATGATGCCTCTTCCACTCGTAGATTCTTCCATTTGATGAGGTACTAAGTAATTGCTCAATTTCTCAGTTTCTTAATCCTTGTTTCTAGGATTGTTTCTAGTTCTAGTATGTTTTTCCCTTCTTCATTAATCTATGGAAAAATGGTTTGGATTGGGATATTTTTGTTGATTACCTTCTTTAAGCAAGAAACATGGAACATTGGATGTACACGTGAAGATGGAGGCAACTCCAATTTGTAAACCATACTTCCAATCCTTTGAAAAACATTATAGGAGCCATTTTATTTGGATTCTAATTTATTTTCCTTCTTTTGTTTCTTGAGGGACATTTATTTATATGTTTGTAGCCTCAAAAATACCCAATCCCCCACTTTAAATTCTCTTTCAATATGATGTTGCTTTGCTTGTTATTTCATCCTATTTTGTGCCATAACCAAGTTGTCCTTCAATAGTTTGAGAACCTTTTGTTGATGCCTTATGTGTTCCTCCACTGCTTGAACCTTTGTAGTCCCTTTCGATTTTGATGTGATGGATGGAGGATGATATCCATAAAGTTCCATAAATGGGGACATTTTTTATGAAGTATGGAAGGATGTGTTGTACCACCATTCCACCAAGGGAAGCCACTTGACCCATTGTGTATGTTTATCAAATGCAAAGAAATAAAGATATCCTTCTGGACATTTATTCACAATATTAGTTTTCCCATTGGATTGAGGATGGTAAGATGAGTTGTGAGCCAATTAAGTACCCAAACAAGAAAATAATTCAGTCCAAAATTTTCCAGTGAAAATTGGATCTCTATCACTTACAATAATATTAAGGACTCCATGTAGCTTTTGAATTTTTTTTTGAATGTTGTAGCTATTATACTTGCTTTAAAAGGATGAGAAAGAGAGAAAAAATGGGCATACTTTGTCAATCGATCCACTACTACCATGATGATAGGGTTTCCTTCATAGTTGTGTAAACCTATAATAAAATCCAATGAAACTTATTCCCAATATTGAATTGGTATAGCTAATGGTTGTAGGAGACTTGGAACCTTGATTGTCTCTCCCTTATTCTGTTGACAAACCACACATTCAAACACAAACTTTTGAACACGGGTTTTAAGACCTTCCTAGAAAAAATCCTTCTTGATATTGTGGTATGTTTTCAAGAATCATGAATGTCCTCCTATAGGAGAAGTGTGCAATTCCAAAAGGACATTCTATTTGAGTTGGGAATTCTTACAAAAATATAGGTTATCATGATACCATAGAAAATCATTCTTACATATAAAAGTATCTAATGAACTGGGATCCTCTTGTAGTTGCTTAATGATCTTGCATACCTCTTGATATTACTTCCATTCTATCCTTGTTTCTTCCCCTGAATCAGATTGTGGAACAGAAATAGCACATAGTGAACCTTATATTTCTTCTTATTTCCTTCAAAGGGCATCTACCACAACATTATGTTTTCCTTTTTTGTAGATAATTTCAAATTCATAACCTATCATATTTGTAACCCACTTTTATTTCTCTTATGAAGATAATTTTTTCTCCAAGAAGTATTTCAAACCATCACGATCTATTTTTACTTTGAAGTGTCTTCCTATGTCTTAAATGCATGTAGTATGGCCAACATTTCTTTTCATAAATGGGTTTGAGTAAGTTTTTTCCTTTAAGTTGGTTTCTTTCAAAGTTAAGTGGCCTTTATTCTGCATTTAAACTGCACCAATTCCGTGGCATGAGGCATCACACTCCATAATAAATGTTTTTGTGAAGTTGGGTGTGGCTAGGATAGGAGTTGTACATACAACTGCCTTAATTTTTTCAAAATATTTGGTTGTTGCTTGAGTCCAAGAAAATTCTTCCTTCTTTAATAATGTTGTTAGAGGTGCTACTATTTGACCACATTTCTCGAAAAAACATTGGTAATAACCTGTCAATCCTAATAATCCTCTAAGTTTCTTCAAGGTTTTGGGAATTGATCATTCCCTCATAGCTTTAATTTTGTTAGGATCCACTTTTACAACTTCGTGAGATACAATATGACCTAAATATTCCACTTCTTGAACCCAAAAGGAACACTTGGAAGGATTTGTATAAAGTTGTTTCTCTTTCAATAGTTGTAATACTTTGTCAACATGTTGTACATTCTCTTCCCAAAATTTGTTGTATATTAGTATGTCATCAAAAAATACTAACAAAAATTTTGTAAGGAAGGGCTTGAAAATAGAATTCATCAATATTTGAAATGTTGAAGGTGCATTAATAAGTCGAAATGGCATAACCAAAAACTCATAATGACCTTCATTTGTTCTAAATACTTATTTGGGAATGTCTTCTTGCCTCATTATGATTTTATGATATCTCGAATGAAGATCCAACTTAGTAAAAAAAATTGCTCCATGTAATTCATCTAATAATTCATCAATGATAGGAATAGGAAACTTATATTTGATGGTCATTTTGTTGAGCTATCTATAATCTGGACACATATGCCAAAAACTGTCCTTTTTCATAACCATCACCACTGGTGAAGAGAAAGAACTTTGGCTAAGTTGAATTATGTCAACCTTTAACATTTCTTGAGTCATACACTCAATATCACTCTTCTATGCATGTGGATACATGTAAGGCCTAATGTTAGGTGGTACACTTCCTTTGTAACATCCCCTCCATTATGACATCAAAAGTGAGTACAGTAGAGGAATTGCTTTTTCTTTTTAAAACATCATTTAGAACAAGTAACATGTGAAGTCGGGTGTGGCTAGGATATGAGTTGTACACACAACCGCCTTAAGTTTTTTAAAATCTTTGGTTGTTGACTGAGTCCAAGAAAATGTTTCCTTATTTAATAGTGTTGTTAGAGGTGCTACTATTTGACCATAGTTCTTGAAAAAAATTTGGTAATAACCTGTCAATCCTAAGAATCCTCTAAGTTTCTTCAAGGCTTTGGTAATTGATCATTCCCTCATAGCTTTAATTTTGTTAGTATCCACTTTTACAACTTCATGAGATACAATGCGACCTAAATATTCCACTTCTTGAACCCCAAAGGCACACTTGGAAGGATTTGTATAAAGTTGTTTCTCTTTCAATAGTTGTAATAATTTGTCAACATGTTGTACATTCTCTTCCAAAAATTTGTTGTATATTAGTATGTCATTAAAAAATACTAACACAAATTTTCTAAGGAAGGGCTTGAAAATAGAATTCATCAATCTTTGAAATGTTGAAGGTGCATTAATAAGTTGAAATGGCATAACCAAAAACTCATAATGACCTTCATGTGTTCTAAAGACTGATTTGGGAATGTCTTCTTGCCTCATTATGATTTGATGATATCTCAAACAAAGATCCAACTTAGTAAATAAAAATTCCCCATGTAATTCATCTAATAATTCATCAATTATAGTAATATGAAACATATCTTTGATGGTCATTTTTTTGAGTTATCTATAATCTGGACACATATTCCAAAAGCTTTCCTTTTTCCTAACCATCACCACTGGTGAAGAGAAATAACTTTGGCTAAGTTGAATTATGTCAACCTCTAACATTTCTTGAGACATACTCTCAATCTCACTCTTCTATCCATGTGGATACATGTAAGGCCTAATGTTAGGTGGTACATTTCCTTTGTAACTTCCCCTCCATTATGACATCAAAAGTGAGTATAGTAGAGGATTTGTTTTTTCTTTTTAAAACATTAGTTAGAACAAGTAACATGTGAAAATAACATACATTAATAATTACATATTCAATCACATCTCATCACTACATACAAAGAATTTGATACAACATCACTATTTTCAAGATAAACCATATCACAAAAAATTAAAAAGGATATATACCCGCCCCACCTATCCTGCAAGGTTAGGACCTCCAAGACACATAATCAACGCTCAATTCTAGGATACATCCAATTGTTTTGACCATTTAAAGTCTAAGGACTAGAGACTGTTCTGAGGAACAAGGAGATATCTAATTCCCTTAACCACCACATGGTTCCAAATTTTGAAACTAAAACAACAATAAAACTCATCATGTGACGACCCACCAATAACTCAACAACATTAGGTAAGTAATTGCAAAATGTAATTTTGATCAAATAGTCATACAAGAGTTTTTATTTCACGCAAAATTTTCAATAAATTTACCAAGGTGAAAAATAAAAATCAACTATGCAAAAATACATTCCCACTAACACCATATATTCTTGATGGTCTAACGCTAACTCTAAATGATTCTATTAAAACAAAAGTACTCTATTACAAGAATAATATGATTTGCATCAAGAATTTTCTTCTTCCTTTCAAACTCAAACTTCATTTATAATGATCATAGAGTATGTTGTTATTATAGTTGTTTATTATTTTTATTTGCAAAATATTTTTCCATTTATCATTATTTACTTATTGTTTTAGAAATATCTACTTATCACTCCATTCATATAGAGAGACCAAGATAAAAATCAAAATTTATAACTAAATATATTACCATATTGTAACATTATTGTTAATCTATTTAAAATATCTCATTCACACTCCAATCATATAAAGTGACTAAAGTTTATAACTAATTATATCACCATATAGTACCATTATTATTAATCTATTCAAAATATATCCTTCACACAATTATATCACCATATAGTAACATTATTATTAATCTATTTAAAATATCTCCTTCACGCTCCAATCATATAAAGAGACACTGATAAAAGAAACTAAATTTTATGAATATATTCTCATAAAGCAACATTGTTTTGAGACTTAAAACTAGATAACCTTCCTAACTAAATCCCAACACTTAAGAGGTGAAAGTAATTTTTAAATTTGTGCATTCTATACTTTCCTTTGCGTATTTTTCCAATAGAAAATTAGCTCAAATTATATTATTGAAAATATAATTTTGTTTACATCTTCAAGACCACTACAGATGATCATAGCATAAACTAGTTCATAGACCAAGCTCAAAAATACTACTACAATACCAACACACAGGTTGTAAAATGAGAAAGAAAACAGGGGTAAAAACTCCAAAACAAAACACAGAAAAGAAACTGAACAAGAAGTCGCATGCCCCCAAAGGACCTCAAAGTGATTATCTAACACCACACGCCCCCAAAGGACCTCAAAGTGTTAAACAATAAACCACATGCCCCTTGTGTGGACCTCAAATCTCTGGTCCAAAACCTCTTCTAGCCAAGGTGGAAGAGGTCAAGAGAAACCATAAAAAACCAAAGAGAGGAAAAAAACCCCATTACAACAAACCCTGGAAGCCTCCATCAATGCTCCAAAGAAAATCGCTGCACAATAGGAGAAATGGTCGAGATTGATACAACATATGGTAAATGTAGAGAAGAGTTAGTCCCCGAAATAGGACATCCACCACTAGCTCCGAAACTCCACCTTCCACAGAGCACCACCGAGAAATTCCCCCTCCACCACCACCATCGGACCCACTTCTTCCTACATCCATCGCATTGCGTCGCACCGCAAGTTTTCTCACCCTTGATGTTCTTTCCCTCACCCTCGCTTGTCTAGTCCCACTCCTTCACCCTCGCCCGTAGCCGCACTCCCCTCAAAGTGGCCCACACCCTCACCCATGCACGCCCATCTCTAAGGTATAATAGGGATGCGGCTAGAAAACCTAGCCACAGAGCCCCCTGCACCGCGCCTCTTGCTTATTTACTACAAGGATAAGTGGAGTTTTGGAGGTCGAAGCTTACGACACACGTATCTAACTCATGGAATAATCGATTCGGCATGGTATCTAATATTGATGCGATCACTGAAAACTTAATCTTGGACATGAGAGTGCACCATACAATCAAATCGTAGACAAATATTTTGGTGAATAGAAGGAATAAAGCGCATTCAAAGTTTCTTCAAATAAAATGCTTTAACCATCAATTTCTAAACCTCTTAATTCTAATAAATATATTTTTGTATCACAATATAAGTAATATAAATACTGCAGAATGATGGAATTGAAGGTTAATATATTAAATAAATGTCCAAACAATAATCCTACATATATATGTATATTGAGATAATTTTGTCTTCCTTTCGGATTTTCTCTTATACAATATGAAATCATTGAACAATAAAACATCTAAATATAAAATACTGTGACCAATGGATGATGGAATTTTTATCTTGATCTTCAACGTCGAGCTAGGACCCATCCTTAGCTTTCTAATCGAACAACTTCACCAATACCTTCCAGCCAACTCTAGGGGTACTCTTCTTCCCCCTTAGCCCCTCGAGCCGCAAAGGGGCCACACACAAGAAACAAAAAAGTAGCTCCAATATGGCCTCGCAAGGAAGAGCTTCTACTCTTTCTCCAATATTGGTATCCCAACTCTCACAAGTAAAACACAGTCCACAATAATTTTGGCAGCATAACCTTTCCAATAATAAGTGAGTCCCCTTTCTCTTCTACACCATTTGTTTTATAGAAATTTCCTCACTGACACATGTCCCCATGCACAATTAATTAAATTTTGATTAATTTAATTAGGATTATTCACCCACACACTCTCCCCAAGTTGCACAAGTAATTACAAATTTATTTTATTTAAAAATCCAATTTCCCTCACATTCCCCAATGTGTTCCTATTTTATCTCTTAGTTGTCCCTTTGTTCCCCAAATTCTCATTTAATGAGTGTCTCCTAACTATATCTTAGTTAGAGTTTGATTAGGAGTCGTATTCTAGTTAGACTAGTGGTAGCTTGACTCTAGATACTATTCTATGCGTACACCTATTCTCTCATATTTTATTTCTTTATTTTTAAAAATCCATTTTATTAATTTCATGCACACATGTGCAATTTATCCAATCTTTAGATTTTATTCCTCTTTTTCCTAGAGTTTGATTATTCTCCAATATTTTAACTCATGTCATAATCCATTTATTCCTTTAATTAAATTTAGACTTAGGCTAGAATTTTATTTGGATTAAAAATTAATAGATTCATTGTTTAATTAATTATTTTAAATCTAACGAGGTCTAATAAATTCAATGTTTTCTAGGCCACCTAGATTTATTGACTCAAGTTTTTAATTACATTATGTGCCCTTCAAGACACACCTTCGTGCTCCAAGGGTGCCACTCTCTTTTGACTTGTTTTTGGAGGTTTTTCTGCCCTTGGAGTCAACACTCCACTCGGTCAACCTTGTGAGAGACTAAGGGCTTCTAAGGAATAAGGACTCTGCCTTATTGTGTGCTCCTTATAATATTTTTGAGTGACTGTCTTAGTCATCCCTCATGACGTCGTGGACCTCTCGAACTAGGTAATCGTTAACCTACCATTCGAGCCACAGCGGGAGTGCTAGTAGGCTATGACAGGGGTGTTGCCACACCTCTCCCTCAATGTCTGGTTTTTGTGCATGTCCCCTCTACTCCTTATATGAGTCGGATTAGAAAGCATCATCAAGCCTGCATCCACTGATAAAACTCATTTCAATAATCCACATACATAAATCATACTATAATCAATCATATATCACAAGTGCGTATATGAAATACTCAATCAAAATACAATTCACTCCCTGACTCAATCTAGAGTCCAAGGAAGTCCATTGATTCCATCAACATCCATAATTTGTCTTGTGTCATGCACACTCAGGAAAAATCATCAATAACATCTGTCAATAAATACATATCAAATAATAATAAGTCACAACACATCATCATCATCATGTATAATCAATAATCAAAACATAATCACAATGTACCATAACTGGATCACTTGCATGCAAGTGTCCTCAAAGAATAAGTCAATAAAAGTGTGCTCAGTAGAGTAGGATGTTACATCCTATTTTCAAAATAATAGCATGGTCATGATCTTGAGAGAGTGGAAGACCCTTAGGTATCTCTCCAAATACCTTGGAATGATTGTCTATAACTATTTGGAGATCCACTAGAGCAGAGGATATAGATGTTTGAAAATATAGTGAGCACAATTGTGCAATTACACCATGGTGCTCCTTTTTGAGTAATTTTGTCATGCTATTAGAACTTATCACCTTAAATGGTTTCCCTTTGGTACCTCTAAGCTCAATTTCCTTACCTTCTAAGGAAAATCTCATGAAAATATCTTTAGAATTAAGGGTTATTGTTCCCAATTATTGTAACCATTGGACCCCTAATACAACATCAACACCACCCATTTTGATGGAAATCATGGGACTATCCAATAAATACTTCCCCATATTGAGATTAATACTATGGAACTTCCTAGAAAAAATTATGGTACCTCCATCTGCAATCATTAATTGAAACTTTGGTGCCAAAAATATAAAGCAATTAAGATGTTTTGCTAATTTGTAATTGATGAAGTTATGGGTACTACCAGAATCAATCAGCATTGTTACCTTTTTTCTTTTTTATGTATCCTTTTATATTAAGGGTTTGTGGAGTATTGATCCTGACCAATGCATGACAATATATAATTGGAGTAGTATCTTCTAGTTCCAGATCGCGTGATGGTTTCAATTCTTGGTATTCTTCCTCTTTACAGTCTATGTAGAATAATTTCTTTTGATTGCATTTATGCCCCTTACTGTACTTGTTGACACAATTGAAACATGGTCCCTTTGCTCTTGTTTCATACATTTTATAAGGTGTAGACCTTGTTGGTTTAGTGAATTTAGTAGAGGGAACATGGTGCTCTCTATAGTTGTTAGTGGCCACCCTTCTAGTAGCCATATTTTTTTTCCCACTTTCCTCGCCATATTGAAAGTTTTCTCTAGAGATTTAGGTTCAAAGAGATGCACCGCATGTTGAACGTTCTCCTTTAAAGTACTCATAAAGAGATCTAACAAATTATCCTCCAGAATGTTCTTTACCCCGAGACTAAGATTTTAGAATTGTTGAATGTGTTCCATAATTAGACCTTTTTGTCAAATATTTATCAATTAACTAAACAATGTATTGCTCTTAATATCCCCATAATGTGATATCAATTCATCCATAAAAAAGGACCAAGAGATAATTAAAAAATATATATTTCATAAATCCATTGATACCAAACAAATTGATCATTTTCTAAATACAAGGATGCAATAGGTATATTTTGTAAGCTTGGAACTTAGTGTAGATCAAAGTATTGATTCATCTGGAATATTCATGTTATAGGATATTTACCATCAAACTTCCTCATATTGATCTTTAGAATGAAGTAGTTCATTAGTGTTGACTTAGCCTTGATGATGTGGATCTTGAAGTGATGAATAATCATGATTCTAGGACTCAATATTTATTTCCTCTACAATTTCATGATTGGAATACATTTAGATATGTCTTATATGGAGTCTCTCATCTAGATCATGTAATATCATGGAAGACATGGAATTTTTCAATTATAACATATTTTTTTCCATATTCTCTTGATTTTTATCCATCTTCTTATCCATCTTATTTTCCATCTCTTTCCTATTTTTGTCTATATTGTTTTCTATCGCTTTCCTATTTTCATTCATATTATATTCCATTTCCTTTTTATGGTATTCCTAAGAATGTGATAAATCCATTGGTTTCAACATACTAAGACTCATTTCATCAACTTAGTTCTTTAATTGGGTTAACCTGTTTTCTAAGTCTTCACTTTCTTCAAATGCCATGTTTGAGTTTTTATGAGGAGTACCAATATTATTTCTTGTAGAACCCTTTTCCATGTGAGAAAATAATAATTTTCCTCTTTTCCCTCTTTATCACAAATTTTGAATTGTTAAAAATAAATCTTCCAATCAAAATTTATGTCAATTGTAAGTTACATACCTTTCAAACCCTTAATTTGGAGTATGTATGGATGGTTGATCTTTTTCCTAATATATCTCTGAACTTTGAACTCTTCTGACTCTAAAATTTTAGCTTGTAGTACTCTTATATGCCTTTTTAAACTCCTAAAAATTTTATAGTCTAAACCTTCTCTAATAAAAGGTTATAGCACACATATGAAAATGACTTGTTTGAGACTAATTTCAGGATCAATAAAAATCTCCAACTTCCACAAGATATATCTCGCAAAGTATAATGATCCAATTTCTGAATTTTTTTCCACATGTAATTCGTTATGTCTTCTCGGGATTCTGAAAATTTTAGAGTCTGAAACTTCACTAAAATTCGTCTATAGTGAAAATAAAAATAAAAATGACTTGTTTGAGACTAATTTCAGGACTAGTCACAAACCCCAACTTCCATAGAAGATATATCTGAAAATATACCGAACAAGAACCTGGAATTTGGACCAAAGTTACTTTGCTATGTTTTCTCAGTCTCCAAAAACTTACACTTTCTGAAACTTCTCATAAAATAATTTATAGCGAAAATACCAAGATAATTTCTTTAGAGTTGATTTTAGGATGAGTCAAAATCCCTATCTTACATAGGATATATCTCCAAAAGTATAAAAAACCAAATATTGAAATGTTTACTAGATGTACTTGGATATGTCTCCTGAGTAACCACCAAATTTAGTTGTCTGAATTATCCCAGAAACAAAGTTATAGTGAAAATTCCAAGTTGACTTGCCTGAAGTGACAAAACCCTAGGATCGATGTTATGATACCAAATGTTATGAACCAACGCCTTGAGAATGATAAAAATTCAATACATATTAGTCCACTTTGAGGGGAAAACCTCCTTTTTCAATACATTCAATATACAATATAAGATAAGATGATCCTAAGACTAGATCTCCCTCGTATATATATATATATATATATATATATATAGGAGACAAAGAGTACAATTGTAATGAAAGGGTGCAATGAAGGGTTATATCCTACATAAAAATATAACAATAAGAATGTAATAATTAAATATCTAGGGCTTAATAATGGGTTTTATACATAACATGGAGATTTTTCTATGGCTTAACACTATCTTAGCTTCTTTGTCTATATCACAAGCTTCCAACCATGTTTATGGGCAATGCATCATGACATGTGCTTTAATTGCATCATTGAAACCACTAATGAAACATTCTTTAAAAAATAAATCAAAATGGACCTCTGTGTGAATATCCAATTGCTCAAATGAAATGATATATTCCATAAATGTATTTTTTTGGCATAATTTTGTTAGGTGTCTCAAATGGTGAGTGTCACATTTAGAATGAGCAGAAATTATTTGCACAAACTGGGTCCATGCAATTTATCCTTTATAATCCTTCATATACAATTTCCACCACTGCCAGCATTCAACATCCAAATATAAGACCCCCACATGTAGTTTGTGTAGGTCATTATTAATTCCATGGAGAGAGAAATAGTGTTCCATTTGGGTAACCCACCATAAGGGATCTGATCGATCAAATTTGTTCATTTCCGCCTTTGGAAAATAGTTTCATGAATTGTGATCTTGGAATGTGGTATAGTAATTGTTCTGAAACATGGGTGTGTCTTATACTTATGGGGATGTGAATGCCTCTTTATTTGGTTCAATCTGTGGATCGCTTACATGAATACCCACATGTGTTGCTACAAATGTCAAGAGGTTGATTTGTTTTGTCACTACTTCTTTCACTTGTCGAATTGTGTTTGCAAAGGTGGCAACTACTTCTTCTAGAAATGTGCTCTAAAAGGATTGGTCCTAATCTAGTGTGACATGTTATTGTTTTTCAGAGTGGGCCATATTGTGAGTTTGAACCATGGGACCACAGAAGACAAAATTCCCCTTGGGTGCAAAGAGGTAGGAATTTCTTTGCAGAGGTGAGGGTTTGCAGGGTTTAGGGTTTGACCCTCCTAATGTCATATCACTTGTTATTTAAAGAAGTTGGAACCATATAAAATTTAAAAATATATATACTAAAATTCAAAGGAATGTTGGCTCGAGAAAGATCTCTGATACCACTTGCGGTGTTCTTTAACCCTTGAATAATGAATTGCAACCAGGTATACAAAGAATATAATTGAAAATTAACCAAGAATGGGAAACAATAAGATAGAAACTACAAAAAGACCCTTGAATATTAATAATACAAAGAATAATGCAATGCTCACTTTCCCATTAAGGTGGGATGACCTTCCACTAAGTATAGCTCCAACTACATGACACAAGACAAGACATTTTATTGACTCATATATATTTAAATAGTTTTTTCGTAGCAAAAACCCTAAGTACTACTTGTGGTCCTATCATAAATGGGTGCCAACTACCTAGCGTTCCATGTAAAGTGGACCCTCTTTATATTGAATAACTAAATATTACTATGTATTGGCCTTATTCAAGGAGTATGGTTGCATACAATAACTAACTAACTATTGTGTCACCCAAAGTAGGGAGGTTATGGTAATACCCTAACTATTCTCTCAGTTTCCTCTTGTCCCTTTTGGCCCTGGACTATGAAATGGGTGGTAGGATCCATTATCTTGTGTCTACTCTACACCTAAATTCATTTAGTAGTAGGGGCCTCCATCCCATCCATGCCTTTGACCCTGAATTTTTTGGTTCTATTTCTTTGTCCTAGATTTTTCTCCATAGTTATAGATATGTCACAATATTTCCTTGAGTCCAGTGTGTGTGGAAACAGAAAGTGAGGCTCTTCCAAGCCTCCTCCCTCTTAGTGGGTACCTCATCGATCCCTTGGAACATGGGTAGAAATGGTTGTAAAACATGCCAAAAATCTATTTCACATGAGAACCAAAACATGCCAAAAATATATTTCACATGAGAACCCCATAAAAAATGCAACAATTGTTTTTATGTATGTGAATGAGGCTAGGGAGATTTATGCTAAGACCTAAAAATTCCAAGTCAAGCAAGAATTCCATGATTGGGTTTCTAAAATTGGTTTTCTAGGTCCAAAGACCCAAAGGATTTTAGAGATATTGAGTTTTATTGGATGGATAAAACTATGACTACTCTATTAATGAAGGATGCTTAGATCAATAAATTCAAGAAGGAGGAAACATTGGATAGGATTCAGTGATTGGAAGAAAAATTCACCATGTTGTGAAAATTTTCTTTTGGAATCAACTTCAAGGTCACCAATTGGGGCTCTAAAAATGAGAAGGATTATGTAGAGGTAGTAGGATCCTCGACCTCCCCAGGAACTAGCTCCAATATGATCATTCTCGAGGAAGAGATGGAGGCTGATATAAAAAGAAAGGCCAAGATGCATGAGATATCCAGTTATGCAGGCCCATCCAAGCCACCTCTCAGTTAATCTTGTGTATCTAGTTGTTTTTAGGCTCTTTCTTGTCTTGTTATGATTCTATTTTAGGAATGATATGTATGTAGTCTATAGTAATTTTCAAGTTAATAAAAAATCTTATAAACAAATGTTTTCTAAAGTTTGAGGTTCATCTAATGCCTAGTTTTCATTTTGGCAAATATTAGACAGTGTTGAATGTACCAATTTCTATATATTCTTAATATATAAGTAGTTTAGCTTACAAAAACAAATATTTCCATTATATAAAATGAATTATTCCTTTATTCCCCAATGATTTAGCGAAGACTAGGTGATACAGGTGGATATTGGTGGCCACCCACCTATTCCAATTGGCTCCTCTTGACAGTTTTTAGTTCAACATGTTTCTTTGTAATGATGAAATTTCTTTGTAATTGTGGTTTTTTCACTTCCGGGGATATCCTAAATCCCTAAAAAACATCCAAGTGGATATTGGTGTCTTCCCACCTATTCCAACTCGATTATTTTGGAAATTTTCATGTCAGTACATCTTTTTGCATTTCTAGGGTCGTTTTGGGGCCCTAAACATTTTTTTTTGGCTTGCCACAGTCAAATTGTAGACAAAGTTATAGTTTGATAGCATAATGTGTAATTCTTAAAAATACATTTCCAATAGGCTATCACACGCCTAAAACGGAGGTCATATGAAAAATTTACGACCCTGGGAAGTTGAGGTACCAACTTACCCATCGGGGCCCACATAATTTTTGGTGTTTCATCTCCTAGGGTTAGGTTTTTGGATGTCTAGGGTTTTGGAATTCATGAGTAATGTTAAAAATTCCTCTGGATCCTCATTTTAATCATTCTTCTCATAAGGATGTGCATAGCAGCCACATCTCTTCTCATAGATAACTACCACCATTCGAGCAAGTTGTTTTCAGTTCTGCAGTTTTATAGTTTTAGCCTATTTTATTTATTCAATAGAAGTTATTGTTCACTGGATATTTGGTTTTGTACTATGTATCTCTATGTTATTGTATTTAGTCTATTATTCATTTTGTTCTACTCATAAATCTGTATCAATGGTATCAGAGCGGTTTGCTCGTCATTTATTTTTCTTTGTGCATGTCCCCGACAAGATCTGGGTACAAGAAGTTGGGACTCAAACTAGTTAATCCTTTGCAAGATCGGTCACACCGAGCCCGATTAAAACCCATGGGGAACAAGAATAAAGATGATGGAGCAAGAGATCATTTTAAACTATTGCTTGAGGAATCCCTTGCACGAAAAAGGAACGAAATGATGGACAAATTTGCACAGATCCTTCGGCGGCTGCCCACAGGAGACACATCTTCATCAAGCGGCCATGAAACCCCCTTCAAGGTACAAGTAAATTTTGATATTACAATATTTGAAGGACTGATAGATGCAAATGTTTTATATAAATGGCTGAATCTGTTTGAAGGGTATTTTTCGGTCCACAATTTTTTTGATAGAGAAAATATTACTTTTTCACTCCTCAATGTCATCCCCCTTGTTAAGGACTGGTGGGATACTTACTCTAAGAAAAGGGCCATAGAAGAATATGAAATATTTTTTGTTGCTTCCACATGGGATTCCTTTAGGGATGCCATTAAATAATAGTACTACCCTCTTGGAAGCTACGACACTACTACATATTGAAAACATTGTGATGACTACTTGCGATGAAAGTACCCTTTCGTTGAAAAATTGAAGATAAAGAGTTGAATTTTTCAATTTTTTTATAAATCTCGCTTGCATTCTTCATTCTTGAGATGAAACTCGTTGTACGTCTCAAGAGATATGAATGTTAATATAGTGGACTCTCATCACTCTTGCGATGACCTTTGGTTCTCGTCGAAAGAGCGACGATCCAGTGATGATCGTTACATTGTTCAAACAGTCACCCAACTATTTGAAAAAGTTAGCATTGACTTGGTCAACATTTTTCGCAAGAGAAACGATCCAATGATGATTGTTACACTGTTCAAATAGTCACCCAACTATTGGACAAAGTCAACATTGACTTGGTCAACATTCGTCTCTCTTGCGACAAAAAAATATATATAAATATTTTGCAAATTAGAGATGTTGTGACAATCTTACTATAACAATGATGGTTCAGAAAGGGTATTTTTGTGTGAAATAATGTCACAAAATATTAGAGCTGGGAAAAAAAGTAAAGAGGGTGAAAAGGGTGATGGTAGATGTTATTTCCCTTGGAAAAAAATTTGCACTACACGTCCCGTAAGAATTTTAATAGAAACAACTAAAAAACATTGTATGAAATATGGGCACATTGATGGGGGATCGAATGAATATTGTCCCATGGTAATTAGCTATATATTTATTATATGTTTTTATATTGTCAATTTTATATAAAATTATATATATTTCAGCGGTGTAGATTCACCTCCTCCTTGTCCATCTACTTCATTTCCTCCTCCTCCTAGCAAGCCAGATCCATTTTATTTAGAGGCGTTGTCCTCCTCATCAGTATCTATATCCTCGAATTTTTCCTGCTTATTCTTCCTCTTTTTCCCACTGGACTGTCTGACATGCTCAACTCGGGTGACCATGGGGCTTCCTATGGTGTCAGTGTCAAAGATTTATACATCAGCAATGGGTACAAGGAATTCCTTCGTCCATTCCTTGGTGATCTTCTCCATGTATTCATATGTTATATTGTAGTACAATTGTAGCTCTTCCTTGTTCTCATCTCTATGCGCAGTGATATAGATGAAATGTGGATCTACGTGGAACTTTGTTATTGGTCTGTACCGGTGTAGGGTGTGTGGTCTCATGCTCGGAAATGACTTGATGGAAACCTTCAGTTGCTGATAATATGCATGAAACATAGCATTGGAATTCCACTACTTTGTCATGTCGTTGGTGTACCACAAGGTGGAAAACCTAGTGGCCAACGACTCTAATGGTTTGATCTCCAAAAAGGTGTATCCTTTAGGCATTTTATAAGCAACAAATGTGATCAAAATGATCAGCCAACTGAAGTGGAATTTGTATCCCAAATTCTAAGCTTCACGGTAGTATTTCTCCAGTTCATTGATGAGGTAACTCAACCAATTCATTTGCATTCCCTCCACACATTTTCCTGCGAGGTCCACCATGAAACCAATGACCTGTGTGGGGCGGTTCTTCCTTACGATCTTGCCAGCTATGAGTTGGAAAATGAGGCGCACTGCACCATCTTGTATGGAGGCTACCTTGTAGCCTCACTTTCCTTTTTCAACTTCATCGTAAGCTTCCTTGATGCGTTGTGCCAGGGAGTGGTTTGAGGCCTATAAATGTGTTCTCTAGCTATTATGTAGCATTTTTCTAATGGTCAGGGTGCCTCCAAAGGTCATATGTATTCGCCAGGGGGAATTCCCATTCTTCACAGCCTTGCTATTCCGGTGAGGTTCAAATTCTGTGAACCTGCCTCATGCGAGGTTCCAGTCTATGAAGTCTTCAATATGGTCTCTGTAGATTCCTGTAGCTTTTCCATATAAGATTTATTTTTACTGAGCTTCCTTGCCTTCTTTCTTGTGATCTGAGTCTCTCTAACTATTTTTGGAATCCTCTTTCCATTCTTATTCTTATCTTCTCCTAGCGTAGTGTCTTCGCACTGTTGATGTTCTCTCAAAGGGTTCAAAGTTAATATCCCTTCTCTTATTAGTTCTTGTGTGGGTATTCTTATTTCTTGAATGGATAGGTCCTTCAAACCTTCTTTCATTCTGTTAGCCTTGAAATCTAATTCTCTTGCCTTCTGTTGCTTCGACTTATCCTCTCATTCTTCTATTAGTCGATCTATTTTTCTAGCTATGAAATCCCTTAGTCCTTTCTTTTTCTTTTATGTAGCTTATTCCTCTTCTTTTCTTCTGATCTAATCCTTCTCAATCCAAGTCCTTCCTAGCAAAAGTGGGAAAGGGGCGTTGTTCTCAACAAACTTAATGACTTCAAATTCCTCTTAAGTCGATGTTCCATGGATAATAATAGGTACCTTAGTAACACTTTCACATACATTTATCATCTTTCCCTTAAACAAGTCTATCCTTTCCAATGAAGGTATCACAGTAGGATTTCCCAAAATTTCCCAAGTGTCTTCTGTCATAATATTTACTTTTTTTTCTTCATCCAAGACACAATCTATTTCAAAGTATTTTATTCTTTCATTTATGCATTGTTTTACTTTCAGGATCTCTGGTAAACTGACATCTTTGTGAACATCCATCATTTCTTTCAACTGTAATAACATAATATGAGTTGTCTTTGATTCTTTCTCTTTATGATTCTCTAACATGCTCTCAGTCTCTTGACTTCCTTCATAGTTTTCTTGTCTCATATTCATTCTTTCAACGTTATCAATCATCCTTAGACAATCCTCAACCTCATGACCAATAGTCTTACAACAAAGACAAATAGGACTTGTACTAGGACATTCCTTAGCAAGATGTCTTGACCTTTTGTAGTTATAACACAATTTCAATCCCCTTTTTCTCTTGTATGTTCCCCAACCTCTTTTGTATTGCGCACTAGGATCACAATGCTAGACTTGCAATCTGCAAAAATTCTTTCTAGGTTCCTACATCCACTTATTAGTCTAAAAACTCTTTCTATGCATAGGAATAATATGTCTTTCTTCATTTCTATTAGCTTTACTTAGATCAAATCTTTCTTCCAACTATGCCCTAGCTTTTAGACTAGGATAGAATCTATTAAACATACTTAAATTCATGCTTTCGAAACAAAAATTTCCACTTATCTTACTCTTATCAAAGAACAAAGCTATACCTCTTTCTGGATCTTACCTCTTTTCTTCAGATCAGATTTATTTCTTAGCACAAATATTCACAAGTCAAGTAGAGTATTGTGCACTTCAATAGTAAATCTACGCACAGATATTCTCTTTTCTTTACTTCAGTTCCTAGCAAACACGGTTTCAAGTCCCAGCAACGGAACCATTTGTTGGCACAGGGGTAGACCCAGGTTTCAACACTTCAATCAATGCACCAACAAAACCCTAACTATGGGCCCTTTTAGCAACACCTGTGGAGCTGACGAAGTATCACCCGAGGTAGAAGTAGGGGGGGTTACAAGATGCAGGTGTTTGTAACCAAGCTAGGACATAGATCTGTGATAAAAACACTTTGTAGAGTATTCTAGCAACACTTAGAAGGTGATATGCATTAGTTTATTATCTTTAATAACATCGTAGAACATACCCTAATAAATATTGTTGTAGTAACAACAAATATTAACCACTTCAAGAACTTAGCACATAGCATTAGGTTAGATCTAGCATTCATTCATCTTTAAGACAAGTAAAGCACTAAGAAACAACAGATCTATCTATCATACATAATAATCAAAGAACTATGCATATTCATAGCATAAACAATACAACACAAAGCCAACCAAAGACACCAGATATACGTGGTTCACCCCAGTGTGGGGCTACGTCCACCAACTACTTCATCTTCTTTATTATTCTCCAATATCTTACATTCAGTGATTCCTGTGCACCAAGCCACAAAACCAAGCTTCTCCTAGGACAGGAGATCTTTGTATTGAGCACCAGATCCTCCTTCCAAAACTAGGTCAAGGCACAAATCCAACTTCTCTAACGATCATAGATCCTTAACACATATACATTATGTTGCACAAAGAAACTCAAAACTACTTGCACTTAGCTACCGAGAATTCGCTACTTCTACCATACATTCTTACTTATTTATACTTTTACAATCCTTTACAATAAGGCCTAATCATGGGTAAACACCATGGGTCGACATCCCATAACCCATTACAAAAACCCTAGGGACCCCTTACTGGGTCCACATAGCCCGCAAAATCGGTGAGATCCGTGATCTTAGCTCCGCCAGGGCGCTCCTTTCTCGACCAATGTGTCAAAGTCCAAAAATTGGTCGAACCTGACAAAGGTTTCCTCAAAACTTGGTTGAGGGCCAACATCGTCGTCATTTTTGTCTTCATCATTTTCATCATCAATAACATCATCATCATCATCATCATCATCATCATCATCATCATCATCATCATCATCATCATCATCATCATCATCATCATCATCATCAT
>JZKD02S1825231.1:29350-49059 GCA_000966675.3 Picea glauca | reverse complement strand
AAGGAAGCACCAACTCCCTGGTTTCTCTAGCACCCACTAGAAGGAAGCACCAACTCCCTGGTTTCTCTAGCACCAACTAGAAGGAAGCTACAACTCCCTGTGTTCAAGCACCCACCTGAACCTCTGAGGACACCAGTCCTCCCTAGCACCTCCCTACCACCCTGGTTTATCAATATGAATTACTGAAACTTATTATAGTGATATAGTGTTCAACAACAACTTACCAGTCTCATCACTTTTCTACAATATTTCGCTGCTCTATCTTCCTCATTGTCTTCCTAAACGCATCCATTTCACTTTTCTTTTCTTCTCCCTTTTGTTCTTTTTTCACCATTCCCATTCAGTGCAACTTTTGTCTTCTATGCATTTCAACTATTGCACTCCACCTCCTTCTTCACACATGCATCACTCACAACCACAACAATGCCATCTCTTCTTTTCAGCACATTCTTATACTCCCTATGCATCTTGTGCATCCTTTGTCTACAATGGTTCTACCTCCTCTACATGTCAAGTGCTCTACCTCTTCATCATGAACACTCTTCAGCTTCTTTGTTTTGTTAAGCCCATCTGTCCATCATCACTGGGTGTCATGATCAAATTCGTTCACATCACTGGTAGTTGAGATTCTTCATCTTTTGTTGCAGATGACCTCAACCTCACTGTCATAGTTAATGACTTCAATGCTTTTCCAACTATTAATATCCTCCACAAACAATATTTTCTCCTACTAGTAGATTCTTTGTGACCTTTTAGTTCCTCTAGAAATCACACAGAAGTCTCTTCGAGTCCTCTGGTAGAAACAATCAGTGGTTTCTAGAAGTTACATTGAGAAGTGCTACAGTAGCCCTTCGATATTCTTCAGTTTCATCTGCACCATTGGATTAACTTCTCTAAATATTGCATTCATTTTGGCATTCCGCTCTTCGGCATTTCGGGATCACCGTGGTGGAGGATTTTAGTACTCTCCATTTCCCGACCCCTGAAACTCCATAAAGGAGATTGTCTTCACTAACTCCTTCCCCCATCTTCCGTCGATGTGACCATCAGCTATGACCTCRKCCTAAGTCAAAACTGYATTTCACAATTTCGYGTTTTGACATTTCAGCATTTCGGCACTCTTGGTGGTGAAGTGTTTCAACACTTCAACTACCGGTATCCAGAACTCTGAAATGGAGTCAAATCAACGGTTTGGTACTCCAACATTTATCATTTCGGCAAATCGGCATTTCGATATTCTTGGTGGTGAAGTGTTTCGACACTTCAACTCCCGGTATCCAGAGCTCCAAAATGGAGTCAGATCAACAGTCTGGTACTCCAGCATTTCTCATTTCGGTGAATCAGCATTTCGGTATTCTTGGTGCTGAAGTGTTTCGACACTTCAAATCCCAGTATTCGGAACTCCAAAATGGAGTCATATCAACGGTCTGGTACTCCAGCATTTCTCATTTCTGTGAATCGACATTTCAGTATTCTTGTGGTAAAGTTTCTTGACTCTCCATGTTGCGGTGCCCGAAACTCCTAAACGAAGCTTTTCTGTGACATTTCGCGACTTCGGGTTTCACCATTTTGGGACTCCTCTGATGAAGAGTCTTTACTCTTGACTCATCCTACTCCTGGTATCTGAAACTCCGGTATGGAGTCTTTATCATTTCCATCTCCCGGTATCCAAAATCCTGGTATCCAGTACTCCAAGCGATGTGCATGTTTCAGGTTTTCGTATTTCGGCACTTTGGGACTCATGATGATGTGAGTCTCTAAAATCTCCATCTCTCGGTAATCGAAATCCAGGTATCCAACACTCCAAGCAATGTGCCTGTTTTGGTTTTTTTCATTTCGGCACTTTGGGACTCCTGTTGAGGAGAGTCTCTGACATCTCCATCTCCTGGTAGCCAAAATCCCAGTATTCAATACTTCGAGTGGTGCACCTGTTTTACGATTTTGGGGTTTTTCATTTTGTGATTTCGGGACTCTTGTGTTGGAGAGTCTTGACTCTTGACTTCTCCATATCTCGATAGCCGAAACTTTGAAATGGAGTCTTCGCTGAGGTGCCTGTTTTGGATTTTTCGGAGTTTCACATGCCACCTTGCTCGTTAAAGAGCATGCAGGTTCTCATGGATCCAATGTCGGTCAGACCTCTAGCTCAGATATGACATTCATAGAGAAATATCCATGAGATCCATCGCTGCATACTCTGATCTTGTTGAGATTTCTCTGCAGCGTCTTCCCAAAAGATTTATGGTGCCCGCCTGACACATCCTTCATGTACTCAAGCCATCACCGGTGTTACACTTTCCCATCAATGACAAGCATACTCTGCCTATAAAACATGCCAACACATTTTTCCTCAATTCTCTCAGAGGATTTTGTACTTGTTATCCTACCCATACATTCAGACTGGATTGTCGACTGTACCTTCCCAGGGGATGACTGTGAGTTTGTGTCCTTAGTAGCCATAATCTTTAGGGTCTTTACACAAGGTGATGGTGAAGGGAATTCTTCACTGTACCTGGAACAGATGATGGTCAAAATCACTCAAGCTCCTTGGAGGGTAAATCCACGATTACTGTGTGGAAGCTTGCACCAAGGAATAATTTTGTATACATTTCTCCATTGTAACTGTTCCACCTACTCATATCCTATCCCCTTCTTGACTTGGCCACACGATGTTGGATTTCATCACTAAATAGTATGATCATCGAGAGAAGGTTTATTTGCTTGTTGGTATTTCTAGATTTTTTAGCATGTGTTGTTGTTTTAATAGTTCTTCAAAATTGAACCTATAGACGATAAAGGTATTTGACGATCATGTAGGATGCAAGGGTTTCCTCTAGAAGAAGGCTATCAACCCTTACCTCCTAACTCACGAGAAGATACCTACCATGAAGAGGTAGAAAATCATTCTGACACTAGGAGTGTTGCTACTCCTTTGTTAGAAAATTCGGAAAGAGCCTTGGTTATGGTTGAAAATCCCACTCCTCACACTACACCTGTGTCAGTATCTCCTATTGAACCACTCCTGGTTCAATTAGACTTTCTCAATAATGTTATATAAATAAGTCCCAGGTTTACCTTTGAGACCAATTACCGAGACATATATGGGATCCACGGAACCAATTTTTGGTGATGACTATAGGACCCCAATTCATCCTACTACCGCAGTATATACACATAAAAAACCTACTCATTCTATATGGAGGAATCCATCGGGACGTGATCTTTATGAGAATTTTGAATACATTAGACAACCTCTTAATCATCATGACACTCCTACTATTAAGGAAGGACCATCTGGTCAAACTATTGATCACCCCATCGAACAGGTCATTGATCCTGCTGTTACGTCCGCACAAGTCCATATTAATGTTGGAGTCATCACTTCTACTCATACCCAGGCACTTCAACCGCTACTCCCACATTTACACCTTTTCACTCTAAAAATCCTCATGTTCCATAGGATCCTGTTGGAAAATATTTACGCCAAAGAATGCAGACCCTTTCCAGAAAGACACAATAAACTACGGGAAAACCACCATATAGTGTCCCTGTCTCTCCTAGGGGAAAACCATCCTATAGTGGGCCTACCCCTCCTGGGGGATAGCCATCTTTTCATGTTCCTTATGGAGGACAAACTCCCTTTACTAGTCAAGCCCCTATTGTAAATCAACCTATGGAAGGGGGGAAACCTTCTTTCGTCAAAAACCCTTAAAACTCCCAGGGAGTATTTTCAGGAGGCACATTTAATAAACCCTACACTGGGGTGAAATCATACCATAACCCACAAGGAGGAGTTTCAAATACCATTCCTTCGAGACTATCTTATGGACAACCTTATCCGGGTGTCCCAAATCCCACCTGGAGTCCTCAAGGAAAACAACCTTATCCTCCCTAAGGGCCTAATGTTTATCCTCCCCAAAGGGGTAATGTGTATCCTCCTCAGGGACAAATTGTTTACCCCCTTCAAGGAAATTTTTTTTATACCCCTCAATCGAATCAACCAACTTATACCCCTCAGAATCCACCAGGTTTTCCCCTGCTCATGAATGTTACTCAGCAAACATCGAATCCTATTTATTCTGGTTAGCAACAACTATATGTAGGAGGGCCTACTAGATATAATTACCCATCTCAACCAGTTTATGGCCCTACTAGTGTCCCTATGCCACATCAGTATCACCCTCAGGTTAACCGACAATTACCCTTCCTTGACACTCTGGATCTCCCAAAATTGTCTTAGTTGACCAATGATCCCATACTACATTTTCCTTTTTGGCCTGTGAGTCCTGCTAAATTACCTTCTGACATCCCAAAGTTTGACAGTAAACCTGGAGAAGACCCAAACAACCATGTGTTGAAATTCCATTTATGGTGTTCATCAAACTCATCAATGGATGATTCTATACATTCATTCCTCTTCTAGTGCACGCTTACGAGCTCAGCAGCCAAGTGGTACATTAAACTTCCACATGGTTCTTTATCACCATGGCATTTCTCATGCACTTTAAATTACCCATCCATTATGAAATGGGTACTGAACTTTTGACCTCTCTTTGTAAAACCAACTCCGTGCATATCTCTGATCACATTCATGAGTGGAGATGATGATGAAAGTTGATTAAAGTGATTATTCCTAACCAGTTATTAGCAGAATGGTTTACTAAATATCTCTTACCCCCGATTTCTCATGACATCTCCATGGGTGGTGTAGTCACTGAGGAAGAAGCCATTTTCCGGGCTCAGTACTTAGATTTAGTTTATTCACAATATGATACTTTATACAAGTTGATTCCAAATTCTACCCATGACACTATAGATCCATCCAAACCTTCGTCCACGGAACATGCAGATGGAGTTATCAGCACCGTCAAAATCCAATCTACATCAGAGTTGACCAGGACAGTAAATTGCTTTATTTCAGCACTCGTTCCTATTTCAACTTTTGTCTCCTCTACCTCCCTCCTGACTCAAGTCTTTGAGGTGAATGCAGTTCAATCTACCCCTTCACAACAATACAGAGGTAAGAAAAAGACATATAATAAACCCAAAAACAATAATAATAATGAACAACCCAAAACCAAAAATCCATCGTCTGCTACTAAAAATCAACCACAGTGAAAATCAAAATTCCCATGTCTTATTTGTGGTGACGATCACTACACTTGAGACTATCCACATCACGGTGAATTTGCAAAAATTTTCAAAGGGAATTCCCAACCCGTCGTGTTAACACAACGTTTTCCTTAGGAGCAATCCATGGTTTCTCAAGCACTTGCCCCCCCCACAGGGGGAAGTTCTAGCCACCCTCCTAATGATGATGCCTCGACGAGTGCCCATATTTGTATGTTCAATGGGATTGATTTAACCACTCTCACTATGACATACGACACGCCAGCTAAACCTGACAAAGAAAAGGTCAATAACAATACTTTACTGGATCCATCCCCCACCTCTGTTAGTCCTCCATCTGGATCACTTCAGATAGAGAAACCTACTTTCGACTCTATCTTACACCCTTCCAAGAGAACCATCCATAAATATACTTCCAATCCTAGTTCACGTGCCACCCAAAACTACAACATCATTGAATATTTGGCTCAAGCACCATGTACTATGTCTGCGTTGGAAGTTATACTACCCAAGTCAACATAGAATTCTCTTGGCCTCCATTGGTGCCATTGATCTTGAGTCGTCAAACAATATCACGTTTAACCTAGACAATTTCAAGTCACAAATTTCTCACTAACTCTCTTTTCAAATTGATGTTTTGTTCACAACGAAAACATTCACCGCACTATTTTGGATGAGGGATATTCCACTTATGTCATGTCTTTATATTATTGGAAAGGATTAAAATCATCTACACTTAACCAATCCCCTACAATGTTATGAGCATTCGATGGGTGGGTTTTTCATCCTCACATACTCTTGTAGTCCTTAGCCATTCAGTTGGGAGGCAAGACTGTTTTTGTTGATGTCAAGGTCATTGATGCTCCCCTCAATTACAAATTGTTATTAGGAAGAAGTTGGTTTTACGCGATGATTGTCGTCGCTTCATCGATGTTTCTATGTGTACAATTCCCTTATCAAGGAAAAATTGTCACTATCAACCAATTATATTACTGTACACACAACGCTCGCACTCCCACCACTAACAATATTCCTTTCTTGGGAGATCATAAGATCACATATGAAAGTGTTGGTGTAGGTATTTTGAAAGACTCTTCCCTTATGGGTACTTTCCCTGCACCAGTTCCTCCTACCACACAACATATTGCCACAATCAATATGATTTCGACTATAGCCTATCAGTCTTTAGAATCATCTGATCCTTGGCTTGTGCCTAATCCATTATAATTCGATGTACTGGGTGATGCTATGCCACTTAGTCCAACCGAGGCTTCATACACTGCTATTCAATACGCCTCTCCCTCCACAGATGACCAACATCTATTAGCATCCAACACTTATTCAATGCCATATTGGTTGAACTCCTTGTCTTATACTTTTGACTACATTTCCCAAATTTTTCCTTCAGAAGAATCCATTATGGAAATTCTTAGTATTGACGAAGTACCTTGGGATGACAACCATCATCGATCCTCTTTTCTTCCACCTATAGAAGAAATTCAGGAAGATATACACTCTATATTCCCCCTTGATGTTGTTGATTCTCCACAATATCCTATAATTACCCAAGATACTACTTTTGAGGGGAATTTAGGAAACATATCTTCTATGGTCGCAATTGATATTTCAATCAAGGAAGGTATCATGGAAAATATTAATCTTGGTGCTAATTGTTCGCTCGAGGAGGTGGTCTCTTACACCTCCTTATTTAAATAATTTTTCAATGTCTTCACTTGGAGCTATGAGGAAATGTCAGGGATTGATCCTTCGATCATTGTGCATGAAATAAAAAATTACCCAGACATTAAACCTTCCCGACAAAAAATTTGCCCGGTTCATCCTAAGAAAAGTGCGGCCATAAAGGCAGAAGTTGAGAAACTGTTAAAATATGGCTTTATCTATCTTGTCCCCTTGATAGAATGGGTTTCTAACATTGTTCCAGTCGCTAAGAAATAGAGACCATTTGTGTCTGCATTGATTATAGGAATATTAACAAGGNCATCATCGATCCTCTTTTCTTCCACCTATAGAAGAAATTCAGGAAGATATACACTCTATATTCCCCCTTGATGTTGTTGATTCTCCACAATATCCTATAATTACCCAAGATACTATTTTTGAGGGGAATTTAGGAAACATATCTTCTATGGTCGCTATTGATATTTCAATCAAGGAAGGTATCATGGAAAATATTAATCTTGGTGCTAATTGTTCGCTCGAGGAGGTGGTCTCTTACACCTTATTTAAATAATTTTTCAATGTCTTCACTTGGAGCTATGAGGAAATGTCAGGGATTGATCCTTCGATCATTGTGCATGAAATAAAAAATTACCCAGACATTAAACCTTCCTGACAAAAAATTTGCCCGGTTCATCCTAAGAAAAGTGCGGCCATAAAGGCAGAAGTTGAGAAATTGTTAAAATATGGCTTTATCTATCTTGTCCCCTTGATAGAATGGGTTTCTAACATTGTTCCAGTCACTAAGAAATAGAGACCATTTGTGTCTGCATTGATTATAGGAATATTAACAAGGCTTGTACAAAAGACAATTACCCCACACCGTTCATCGACAAAATCATTGATAATTTCACTGGTAGTGTTATTTTCTCTTTCATGGATGGATTTTCTGGATACAACTATATTGGCATTCTACCCACTGGTCATCATAATAAAACCTTCATCTGCCCATGGGGAACTTTCACCTATTGGAAACTACTGTTTGGTCTCAAAAATGTTGGTGCTACTTTCCAGTGGGCCATGTCGTATGCTTTCCATGATATCAAACATATTGCAGAACCTTACCTTGATGATTTACCTACACATTCATCCCGTCGATCGAACCATATTAGACATATATGAGATATTTTTATTCGATGTCAGTTCTACTGTATTCGTTTGAACCCACACAAGTGTATCTTTGTTGTCGAATCAAGTTGAGTCCTTGATTTCATTGTCTCCAAATATGGGATTAGGGTGGATCCCTTAAAGATTAAAGCTATTATTGCTTTACCTCCTCCCAATAATCTCACCCAACTACAAAGTTTGCAGGGGAAACTGAACTTTCTTCACCATTTTATATGTAATTATGTTGAGATTACCAAAGGATTTATGCAATTGCTTCAAAAAGACACTCCTTTCACCTGGGATGACACTTCTCAACAATATTTCTATGCTCTTAAGCATGCGTTGACTCATACACCTCTTTTGCATCCTCTAAATTATGGACAATGATGTATCCTTTACTTGGAAGCCTCTACTTCCACTATCGATATAGTGTTAGTTAAAGAGTACCCTAACAGTGAAGACCATGTGATATACTATCTGAGAAAGAGTCTATCTTGTCTTGAGTTATGATATTCCATGTTAAAAAGTTGGATGTGGAAGCCATCATTGCTGTCAAGATATTTCTCCATTACATCTTGTTACACACTACCACATTCATTGCGGGCTCAAATCCCATGTGTCATATTATGACATGACAAGTCCTTGGGGGAAAATATTCCAAATGGATCATTATTATTTAGGAATTCGATCTCGAGTTTGTGAATTCCAAAGCTAAAAAGTCCTTGGTTTTTGATGAACTTATCTGTGATATTCCCCATGCTGATGAAGATACTGGTCCTAGAGATTCTCTCCCCGATGAATCTTTCTTCCTCATTAGCACGTCTGATCCTTGGTATGAAGATATCCTTATTTATCTTCAAACCCAATTTTTTCAGCCCGATATCTCTTCTAAAGAACATCATCGTATTCGTCACCATTCTAAATGCTACCTTATCATTGGTGACACTTTGTACCATTGTGGTATTGACACTATCGTATGACATTGTTTAACTCATGATGAGGTTGAACGTGTCCTTAATGACTGTCACCTTGGAGCATGTGGTGGTCAATGTTCTGGGATGGCTACAACTCAGAAAATATTACGTGATGGTTACTTTTGGCCCTCTATATTCAAAGATTGTATTGAGGCTGTCAAAAAATTCCCACCTTGCCAAGTTTTTCATAAAAAGGAATGCACCCACCCTGCTCCGCTGCATCCTGTTGTCGCTATCGACCCGTTTGAAAAATGGGGCATTGATTTTATGTAGTGTAATCCTACATTATTTGGGGGGCATAGTCATATCATCATTGTCATTGATTACTTCACAAAATGGGCTGAGTGTATGCCTAATTTTCTTAATGATGGTCGTATTGCAGCTCTTTTCATCTTCAACCACATCATCACTTTCTTTGGTGTTCCACAAGCCATTGCCATTGATCATTGTTCACACTTTCAAAACTATATGATGAGTGAGTTACATGTCAAGTTGGGTTTTCACCATGAGAACTCATCCCCCTACTATCCTCAAGAAAAAAGACAAGCTGAACATATCAACAAATTCCTTAAAACCATGATTCAATGCATGGTGGGAGAAAACAAAACATATTGGCATCTATAACTTTTCTCTACTCTCTAGGCTTACCACACCTCAGTGAAAACTGCAACTGGATTCACTCCTTTCTAGTTATTATATGGCATAGAAGAAATATTACCAATCGAGTGAGAAATTCCTTCATTGAAACTCAAAGTAGAACTCTTGCCTCACACTTATGATGAAGAGGAATGTTTCCTATGTCTGACTAGGTTGGATAAAACATGTCGCAACGTCATTCTCATTAACAAGACATATCAAAATGAATGAAGAGTCAATATGACAAATCTGTCCATCCTTGTACTGTTATAACCCTAAACTGCACTAGACATGCATACCTAGCATCAAGACATCTTACTTTCTATCTTTGCCAAGCCATCACTGAACAACTCTTCTAAAAACCATTGTTTTGAAGGTGTATTTGCCCTACACCACTACTACCCATGTACACACACTTTCTGAACCGCTACATCTCACGTACACTCACAAAAAATTAGAAAAATGAAAATTGAATATGGATATGGGTTTTTGGGCCATTACGTAACCTTTGACTGCCCATAGCCAGTCACCCCAACTGTTACTATCTCTTTTGGCATATAAAATAAGGTGTTGGGACCCCATTCCAAAGGGAATCATGAGAGCATAGAAACTCTACCCATTTCAATATTCCCCCATTGCCCCAATATTTTGCAACCACATTGTGAGTTGAGCAAGAATGCCATCTTCCTCCTTTGTAAATCCTTTACATTTCCCTAGGGAGAACTAAAGAGGCGAAGAACACATGGAATAAGTTGGTGCATGGTAAAAAGGAGCCCGGGATTAATTTCGAGGAGTAGTGTCAGTCTCATGATGTAAATGACTTTTGTGAGATTAATATAAAGAAGTACTTTTTCCGTACCGCCAAATGACGTCTTAAATATTTATGTTTTGTTTACATTTTTTTATTATGATGTCTAACCCACTAATCCATACATAGAATGCATGCTTGTAGTTTCTTGTTTCTCTTTTGGTGAATGAAGGTCAGCCTTGAGAGGGGACTTGTAGTCAAGAAACAACTAAGTGCAAAGGGATTGACACTGAGAGCGGAGTTTAAGGTATGCCTACCGGATCCCTATACTTTGTCTTTTATGTATGATTGTGGAATAATGTCTAGATATTTGATAAAAAGTAGGAGACTTTAGACGGTTAGCTCTGCCTACATTTTAGAACCCTGGTGTAGTCCGTAGAGGGGCTTTCCCGTTATAGTAGAATTGGTGACCATAATGGGGAAGCCTCTAGGGTATTTAGGGATATTTCTTTTGGGTGTTTTTTGAATCAGTTTACTCACTTTTTTTGAGTTTTTGTAAACTTTTGTGTTTTTAAGGGATGCTGGTCTTCCATACCATTACTCCCTACGTTTTTCTTGATTGTTAGTTTTCATCTTTTTGAGAATTTACAAAGGTGTATGCGACCTATAGTGGGCCTACACGCATGCATACGCACCCTACCTTTGGACAACCTGCGTACATATGCTGACTGCTAAAGTGTCAGTAGCATGCCTGTATTGAGAAATTTTTTCTTAGAAGAGGAAATCATCCTCTTCTCTATCAGAATTCATACTTCTCATGGGTTTTATTTATCTAGCCCTAGTCTTTGTTATAACAGTTTGTAGCCTAGGTCTGACCTCAACATAGCTTTCTTTTCATCAAAAGATTTCTTGTGTTTTCTTTGATAGGGTTTTTAGACAAGTTTGTGAGTCTTATTTGATCTTCCTATCTGGTATTGTCATTGACTCCCTGTGATCTATGATTGGGCCTGAATTCATTTCTTGGTCTTGACTTGTCGTCATTTTTCCATTTTTTCCTTTAGAAGAAAAGAAAAGAATTCTTTTTCAAATTTCTTGTTTTGAAGCATAAAACAATAAAAAAAAATGTTTCATTTTTTTTTTTGGTAAAGTAGTTTAGGTTAGTTGTTTCATTTACCAAGGAAAAAGAAAGTTTTCTTAATTTCATTACTTGAATTCTTAGGACATTAAGTAGCTCGTAGTCGAGTGAAATGTTGTTTTAAGTTTTTCTTTTCAAAGATCTGAGAAAAGTAGTTACGGGTGGAGTGGAACCTCACCGCGCTCACTTGTACAGTCCCTATGGTGGAGATCGAGGATCTACCACCGTCAATACAACCTCACATATTTGGGGTTCCACAGACCTGGGTACAAATCTTCCGGCGTTTGGAGAACGCCATCATTCACTATGGTAGGGCCAAAAGGCCCCGCCCTTAGCTAGGCTGGACTACTTACATGCCGAAATAACTTTTTGTATATTTTTTAGGGCATAATCCCCATGACTCTTACTGGACATATTTTTGAGGCATTTGTACCCACCCATGTACTCTGATAGTTTTGATATATATATGGATATCTTACATCTTTTTACGTATTATGTATTACATCTATTTTACAAATGTATTTTACATGTGCGTGTTTGTGTGTTTTCTTACATGTGTGCAATATGTCAATCTAATACATGATTAGCTAGAGTATCTATGATTTGATTCAATCTCCTAGGAACATGGATATACATAACATAATCAAATCTTGGTTCTATGAGACATACCCTAAGTAACGGTCGGTGTAGTGTAGGACCATAAATGTAGTAAACCCCATTTAACTAGGACACAACCAACTGAGTGTCTAAGTAGACCCAAAGGTGAGAGATACCATGCGACAAAGTGTCATGAAGAAAATCTAAAAATACACTGTATTTGGTGACATTGTTCATGTTTTCACCTAAACAGATACCTCCTGAAGATAGCAAATGGCCCTAAGGTGTGAAAATCACCCAAGCAGTGGAAGCAAGCCTCCAAGAGTGTTGGATAGCACCGTTCGCAAACCCAATGAACACCTATGATTCACTTGACATCTTCCATAGTGAAAAATATGAAATAAAAAATGGCATGTCCATAAAACCAAAAAGACAAAAATTAAAAGGAAAATGTATAAGACTATACATATGTTACAAGAAGTCACCTAAGGAAACCCAGCTACGAGTAATACTTCTTGAGGTAGAGCCCATTTCTAGGCTCTGCCAAAGCATTTCCCTCAAAGTCCACTAGATGATAAGCACCCTTCTTTAGAACCTCCTTCATGATGAAAGGTCAAACCCACATGGGTTTGAACTTGACTGCCCCCAGGGGGTCCTTATCTTGGTCATAGACTAGGACAAGGTCGCCTTAAAAAAAAATACAAGGACAGACAGACCAATCATACTGACACTTGAATTTTTTCTTGTGAACCTCATTAGCCAAGGCTACATCCTAACATTGTTCATAAAGATGCTCAAGATATAATAAATGCTCTTCAAGTGGTGAATTGTCTGGCAATAACTATACTGCCAATTTTAGAGAGGAGATCTAGCACTCTATAGGCAAGACTTCTTCCAGCCCATAAATGAGTTGAAAAGGTGAGAAATCAGTTGTTGTCTTAACAGACGATCAGTAGGCCCATAGTACCGAGTACAACATCAAATGCCAATTTGACTTGGTCGAATTGATTGTTCACTATAGAATAGTCTTAAGGGATTTATTCACAACTTCCACATGACCATTTGCTTGTGGGTAGTAGGGTGATGAATGTTCTTTCCTCAACCCAATATTTGATGTTAACTCAGACATCATTTTGTTATGAAAGTGACTGCCATGGTTAGTGACAATCTGTCTTAGGATGTCGAACCTTTCTATTATCTGGTTAAACAAAAATAGAGTTGTTGTCTCACCATCATTTTTAAACATTGGCATAGCTTTGACCCACTTCATGAAGTAGTCTACTTCTACAATGATATAACGGTGCCCCCTTGCGGAAGGAGGGTTGCATGTAGCATAATCAATCCCCCAGTTGGTGAAGGGACCAACTATGATGATGGGAAACATGGGAGCAGGGTGTGCCCTCATCTTCCGAGAGAAGATCTGACATGGGTGGAACTTCTTGAACAACTCAACACAATCTTTGATTAATGTCGACCAAAAGTAACTGGCTCGTAGAATCTTTTTGGCTATTGCAAACCCAGAAAAATAACCACCACATCCTCCTATGTGGAAATCGTTAAGCATGATTTTCTCTTCTTCATGAGTAAGACATCGACGAAGGATGCAATATACACCTTGACAGTACAAAGTGTCCTCGAGTATGAGATAGTTCTTGGCCTGATGGAATATACAACGATGCTCATCATGAGAGGCAGAGGTGGGGCACTTTAAATTCTAGAGATAGACTAGTATATCTCCATACCAGTGGTCTGAAGATGCGATCAAAAACATGTGTCCTTTGATAGGCGACTCCTCAGGTATAACATCACTTTATTCGACCGGAAGTTCCGAAATGAGTTCCGTGAAGACCAACGACTTTTAGGATTTTACCAAGACAAAATCCAAGTCAAATTCTTGGATGATAACTATCCATATATTGATCTTTCTGTCGATTACATGTCATGTCAACACATATTGAAATGGATTCACAACAAATATGATGGTAGTCTTGCGAAATAAGATGTAATGACGGAATCGTTGGACAACATGAATGACTTCCAATGCAAGTTTTTCAACGTGGGAATAATTGAGTTCTGGTCCAACCAGGCCTCAGCTCAGGTAATAGATCACATATTCTGAGAGAAAATCATCCTTTTGAACCAAGACCATGCCGATGGTCGACTCTGCAGTGACCAAGTACAATAAGAAATATATATTATAATCGGGTGGCCAAAGCAGAGGGGTAGATGTGAGGGCGTGTTTTAACGCTTCAAAAGAGAGTCGAGTGACTTCATCCCAATGGAAAGGAACATCCTTCTTTAGTAAGTGTATGAAACCCTTTGTGATCTTGGGATATTTTGCGATGAAACGATGTAAGAATTTCTCTTTTCCCTGTAAACTTTGAAGCTGAGGGATTGTGCACGGGGGAGGAAACTGAATTATTGCCTCAACCTTTAGAGGATTGACCATGATCCTTATTGTCGAAACTATGAAACCAAGTAGACGACCTGCTGTTACGAAAAAACTGCACTTGTTTGGATTCAAGAGAATATGATAGTAGCGACATTGCNCCATTTCTTCTTAGGATCTTCCTTCCAGTGGTTAAACTGTACTGAAGGTAACCCTCTCTGATACCAATTGTTGATACTAAGAGGGGGGTGAATCAGTATCAAGTACAATTTAAAAACTTTTTCAACTTATACGTAAACAATTCAACTATATCCAATGAGAAATGAACAATAGTATAAGAGATACACCAATACACCACAATACACCATGCACAATATATGAGAAATAATCAATAGTCATTGTTCAAGGGAAGTAATGACTTCCAAAGGTAGCTATAGCTTCCAAATGTAAAGGGAGGGATAAACCTCCAAGAAGAAGATACAATACTCCAATATCAAGAGAGAATTGATCTCTCCATCCTTTTCCCTTCCTTCCACCCAAGAATATATGAGAGATAATAAAACTTTACATTAAATCATCACCATCAACCAATCATCACATAAAACCTGATACTGCTTCCTGAGACTTCTTCAATTTCTGCAATTCTTGAATTATTGAAGTACTATGATCCTATAGATAATATTACTCAATGTATTCTCTGAAACACCTCCAATTTTCACTCCTTGAATCCTCCCCAAAAAGAGGTCATAGAAGAATGGTAGACTTTATTCAATTCTGGTATGTTCAGAAGACCCAACTTGTACAACATGCCCCACTCTCAATATTTAACATCTGATTCTGAAACTCACATACACAAAAATAAAATCTATACTCTTTCCAATGGAAGTGGTACCACTTCATTTGGATTATGTATGAATAATGTATGACTTTTTGACCCGGAACACTTGTTTATTGACTAGCTTCATGACTGGTCACAAACCTTATCTTTCAAAGAGTGTATCTCCATAATTATAGCGAATCAAGAGCTGAAATTTTTACTACAGGTACCTTGATATGTCTTCTAAATACCATATCTATTTCACCATTTGAATCACTCTATAAAAAAAATTATAGCAAAAATGGTAAGATGACCTGAAAAATAACATACCTTAGAACACATTACCAAAAGACTTCATCCTCCCTTGAAATCCAGCCTTCTTTTCTTCTTATTTCCTCTAAAATTCAACTTATAAAAATGAATCTATAATGATGTTTATTTATACCATTTATGTCACTTCTTTTTAACAATAGGGCCAACCCGACACTTTCTTATTTTGTAATTCTTTTCTTTAATTATCTTCAGGGCCTACATGTACTTCCTTCTTCAATCCACTTTGTCATCTTCAAAAATTCATTTCTCCTCAAACATGAGGATCCACATGGCATGCCACATACCACCGGAAAAAACATGATGTATACTATCCATCCATGGGTGTTGTATCTGCATGTGCATTTTCCTTCATGTCCAAATACCTTTATCAATCTTGTGATCCAAAACCCATGACTAGGGTTGACATCAATGACAACAACCAATCTTCCAACAGTAAGAGTCCACGAATCATTAAAGTAAGTCATGCAAAACATTGAGATTTGAAATATTTCATCCCTAGGCTAGTCGGGGATAGTTGTTATGTAATGGACATTGTCGATCAGAGGTAGGTAATCAAAAGTACCCATCAAAGGTGGGCACAAACCAACCCCTATGTTCAGGATGTTGGGATAAGGTTTATCAATCATCGGGACTGTGGATACCCGCGATGAAGGGTCAGGATGGGAGAAGGATAAATTATCAATGGACACTATATATCCCTTGTGTGGAAACAACAAGACCCAAAAATTTTCACGACCACTGCTTGCATAGAATAGGTCCAACTCCTCCCTAACAAGAGATTGTATTCGAGAGACACATTGACCACTTCAACCTCGACGCACATGGTCTTCCCCCCCAACTGCACGGGGAAAGAGGGGATGATTCCATGTGGTTGGAATGAATGACCATAAAAAGAAGTAAGAAGAGAAGGTGACAGAGAAAAAATGGGTTGGCCTATGGCCTTCCAACACGCCAAATACATCATGCATGTTGAGGAACCATCATCAACCACTGTGCGGAAAATATTCTGAGAAAATTTTTTCGTGGTGTAAGACACTACTATCTGAAACACCGTGTGGTAAGGAAGACAAGGTTTTAAGTTGGTCGTATCAAGCATGATCTTTCCCAGATTACAAGTCTTAGTAGATCCTAAGGAAGCTAACATAGCCTTTCTCTAGGAAGGGCAGCTCTAGAGGACTTCCAAAGTAGACATCGCACAAGGGGTTTGTGACAAATCCTCCACCATAGAGTAATTCTGGGTGGGCCTTGCATTTGGGTTGTGGGAAGCTTTCTTGAATGTGCCTTTTGGGATGTGTTTCATTGTTTCACCCAACCTCTTCTCAATCTGGAGAGGAAGAGATGAGTTTTTGGCTTCTTTACCCTTCTCAAAGGTGTTTGGAATTCTGTAGTCATGTGTCCTAGTTGTTAAGTCAACACTACATTTCATCATGTACACATTCACGAACGAAGGTGTTACACATCAAAATTACTCACGTTGATAGTGTTGCAAGTGTCGTCATTACAAAGGTTGCAAGTGTCACATTTTTCTCACAAGGTTGCAAGTGTCTATGTTGCTCACAAGTTTCGTAAAAACATCAAACAAAGCATGTTGCCATGATGCCTATGTCGTGCCTATAATGACATGAGAAGGACACTTGAAAACACCTCAAAGATATGATTTGGAAGAGGAGAAATGAGTCAACAGGCTTGCAAACCTTTTTCCATCTGAAAGCACCTCAAAAACTGAGTTTTTGGAGAGGAGCGATCCCCCTTACACTATCTCGGAGCGCTGACACTCCCCATACGCTGTCAGGGAGTGTTATAACGCTCCCTAGCCCTTTTGAGGGAGCTCTATAGATTTTGAGAGCGTTGGCGCACCCTAAAGCTTACTAGGGAGTGCTACAATGCTCTGATGGCCCTTTTGAGGGAGCACTACCTATTCTGGGTGATTGTTAAACTTTTGAGATGAATGGGGGAAGCATCTTTTCATTCGTGGAAAGCAGTTGGATTCGAATCCCTAGTCCATCCATGATCCTAGGGAAGATCCTCAACTGAAGGAGGAAAATCCTCACCTTCCTCAAGGATATCTCAAGATTGTTGAGCCTCTCCAAGTATATATAAGCAAGCTTTCTAATGGTGAAAGGGGGATGGAAAAGAGATAATCATACCAAACTTATGATCTCATGAGTGGTATGGACTACAAAATAGATGATGTCAAACTTATGATCTCATAAGTGAGGAATGAAAGGGAGATTTACACCAAACTTATGATCTCATAAGTGGTGTTGGAGATGATTAGGGGAAGAATTGAACATATGGAACTTATGATCTTGGGGGAAACTTGCAGTCAGCCAAAGGAGAGTAATCATTGAAGCTTCTATCATCCAGTTTGTGGATCTTTCAGGAAAGGGTTAGATGAAGAGGACTTGACGAAGTTGTCACATTCGCATCTACGATTGTAAGTACTGCTATCGTTATTCTCATTAATATGACAAGATTGGCCTATTTCTTTCTAGTTTGTGTCTAATGTTACATGAACTTATCATTTAATGATAGATCTGTTTTCAAGCTAATGTCAATAGAGTAGGAAGTGGCCGTATCTTGTTTTGTCCACAGACCTCATCGAGGAGCAAAAAGATTGGAGCGCAACTCAGAGCGTGTAGCGACAAACGTCGATTAAAAGGTACTTCTATCATCCTCCCTTCTCATGCATTAGGATTAGATAGATTTGAAAGGAAGTCAGTGTCCATGATAAGAATTTTTCTATCTAGGGTTAAGGTCAAGCTCTAGAGGTCGATCTACTTGTCCGCAGGCAGATTTTCCTACAATAGAAACTGGCGACTCCACTGGGGAGATAGCCTTGAATCAAAACCCTTTGTTTGGATTTTTCTCCTCATTGACCTTGTTCTGTCCCTTGATTGTTTCAGACCTAGTTTACCCCTCTTTGATTAGTTTCATGAGCTGATTGGCTCCTTACCTTGTCACATTCAGCATATTTGTCAAGTTCAGATCTCAATTTTTGAATTTTTTTTACATTTCTGGGACTTTCAGACCCTGGCACCCCTGGCTTAGTGTTATCATAGTGCCAGTGCTTTTTGTAGCCCTACATAGAGTGCTATAATGCTCTTTTCCCTTGGCAACAGAGCGCCAACCTCCTTTTGGCCCAAAAAACCCTTCACAATTGCATTTGTTTTAGGGTTTTCCTCTGTGGCTCTTGTGCTGAGTGACCTAGTGAGTCATTTCTTCTTCCTGTTTAATCTTGACATTAGTCTTGTTGAAGAACAAACACCTTTTTGATTGGATCTTGTGGCCTTCTTCACCTATTTCATTTGAGTTTTCCTGTTGAGTAAAGCTTGAAGTCTATGCATTGCTTTTCTTTTCTCTTCAGTCGAGTAAAACCATGGTGAAGGTCATCAATAGCCTACAGGCCTCTTTATATTGATTTCATTCAAGATCATTGTTCTTCAGCTCTGGTTTTTGGGTGTGAAGTTTGTCTTTTTCTTTGATTGTTTCTTTCATTTTTCATTTGATTGCTACGAAGGGTGTATTGTTTGTGTGATTTTTGCTTATGCTAGTTTGGTTCTCATTCATACCAAGAAGATAATTAGCAAGGATAAGCATTGTTATTGCATTGATCATCATCTATACGCAAACAATAAAGATATCTTAGTGATTGATTGAGCATATTAGAAGGCATTTGAAAATTTATTTGCATTACATCAAGATTTGATTAAGAAAAAGAATTGTTGAGAGCATTCCGTAGTTGTGATTGTTAGTGAAAGAACTCTCTCTCTCCCTTAGCTAGATGTTCATTGAAAGGAAATGACTGCTTATCATGCTTGATGCATTCTTTGGGTCTGAGTCATAATTCCATTTGTTTCACTTCCATGCACCCCTTTTGCGTAAAAGAACAGCCATTAAAATCAACGCAAATTAAAATTTATCTAGAACTTTTTCTTTGCTAGAATCCTCCACCAATAGTAGAATAGGTGCAGTACTTTGGATTAGGCTATGAGCATAACTCTCCAAAGTTGTCAAAACAAACATTAGTATTCTGAGTTAGGGAGAGTAAATCCAGTTATCGTATAAGTCTGCCTGGGATCCCCCTCTCACATAGAGGTTACACACGA
>JZKD02S1825220.1:32659-54783 GCA_000966675.3 Picea glauca | reverse complement strand
TTCCACCTGCGGTCCCATGCACCGAAAGTGCTTTCCCACCTTGTATGGGATAACAGGCATTCAAACAATTCCTATTTCTAACCTCTTCCCTTTTATTTAAATATGAGTAAAATCATAATTTCATGGTAGTTCTCTTTTAATAAAGAGACTTTGCTCCCAAAACTTTGATTTGATTTATTTGAATCGATCAAAATCTTAAGAATAAAAAAAAAAAAAAAAAATGAGTTATAAAATATTAGATTTATTTGAATCGATCAAAATCTTAAGAATAAAAAAAAAAGAAAAAAAAAATGAGTTATAAAATATTCACTAGATTGACAAACTTCAATATAAAGATTAGTTTAATTGTTTTAAGAGGGTTATGGTGTTCTCACTAATGAGTTTCGGGTTGTTCTTCCCCCCGACCCTGCGAAAACTCACCGAATAAAAATGCCATACTTGCCTACTTTAGTTTTCCCGACTTATAGGGTTGGTACTCCATCTCCCTCCTAGGATGAAGGTATAAAGGTAAGGGTAAGGTTGTTGTTTCATGCCATCCATACTCATACTGTACTTCTCTTCCAGGTCTAAAGACTGGGTTGGGCAACACTCCTCCCTCGTCCTGGGCTTTCGGCAGTAAAGAGCTATATATTATGGCCTTTCTTTCTCCTTTCACTAAGTAGCACGCGGTATCTATAAGCTCGTGTCGGGAGATAGCGCTTTTGGAATAAGCGGACCTGGATCTACTCCTGGATCAACGCAGCATCAACGGCTCCTTTCGACTGGATCTACTGATGGCTCTGCTGCTGGTGCTGGATCGACAGAAAGGGTGGGCTCTCGAGGACTAAAACTACGGGTGGACCTCTCTGGCGTTGTTGCGCATAGAGAAGTCTCTTTTACAAGGGAGTGGGAACGAAGAAAAGAGAATCCTTAACGTTCCTCCGCTTCCAACACTGACAGCACACAGAAAGAGCAAAAGCACACGGCACGGGACGCTTCGCTTCCGCCTTTCATTTTATCCACCCTACTCGGGGAAGCCCTTCCAAGACTCACTGCCAGGGCTAAATTGTGTTGTCAAGCTGCTAATGGGAGCCATTGAATGAAAGCCCCAAGGTTAGGCCGAGCCCAACCCCCGTAGGCTAAATTCCAGGGGGTGAGCGTATACTGAAGTATTGACCGACTTGGGCTTCATCGCTGTTGGCTTTGGGTTGTTTTGGTGCTTGTGTATTGTTCAGGCTCTTCCATTATTTGTAAATGCATAACGATACAGTAGGCACAGAACTGCATTCTGATACGATAGGCACTTTAGGAACCGGAGGTTCATAGCAGTACCGACTGACTAAGCGATTAATTAATCAAGTGGTATAGGGAGACCAGGAATATTTGTTCAGGTGGTAGAAGGTTGGTAGCAGTCCTAAATTTTGATTCTTAGGAAAATCAAAGTTGATTTGAGAAAAGGTGCACGTGAGGTGCGTATTCTACATGGAACTCTTTTGAAGGAAGAAAACAAGGACACCAGATTCAGGCCTTGTGGTACTGCTCTTTGCTCCTTTTTAACCCTTCCTCTGCCTGGTGCCTTGCCTGCACCTGAAGATCTCTGTAAGTGGACACCTCGGCCAATTGGATTTGGGATCTTGTAAGGAGGGGCTTCAGGGGAAACAAGAACAGAGGACTCCTCAAGGCCAGCTTACATCCAGCAGTCTCACATACAGCGCACCATCACTACGTTTCCACCTGAAGAACTAGACGTAACATAAAATATAAGTCCCCCACCTTCACGAAGTAATCACCTTAGATCTACGACGGAGGGGCCCACCATAGAATGAATGCCTTGACTCACCCGAACGCCCTCCTCGTGGATGGACGAGCTTGGCCGGGCTTTCTCGCTGGCTTTCGTTCTTGCTGGCTGGGGTTGAACGGGGCAGTGGTCAGTGCTCCTTGAATGTAAATGAATCTCTAGTCAGGCAGGCCGAATATATTAGTAGGCAGGCAGTTCCAGATCGTGATTCATACCTTCGTGAGCGATCTAAACAGAAGAACCAGTTCCAGATCGTGCCGGAACTTATGATACATGGCTAGAACTTCAGAGACACAGCTCTGGATTATCGATTCGACTTCCAAGCCTTCATCGGCAAACGTAAAAGAAGAGTGAGTATTTAAAGTCCTTTTTTTTTTTTTTCTTGATATTTGAGGATCCCTTGTCCCACAAACAAGGGGGTCTCATACCCCAATTTGGAAACAAGGGGGTCTCATACCCCAATTTGGTGTGCTGGCTTGGCCGTGACCTTAAAAATAGATTATTATTATTATTATATTAAATTTGTTTTTTAATTTTTTTTTGATATTATATTTGTGAAAAATTATTTGATATGTAGATTTCAGTGGTTAATTTTGTATAATTTTAGTACTTTAAATTTGTGAAAAATTATTTGATATGTAGATTTGAGTGGTTAATTTTGTATAATTCTAGTATTCTAGGGTTTTTCAACATATTGAATCCATTTCTACTTTCAAAAATGAAATTTAAAGAATTTAAAAAATAAAAAGTTGTGATTTTATGCAAATTTATGTCACAGAATTCCAATAAAAAGGACAAAAACATAAAACAGTTAACAACACCATGATGTGAACAGTTATATACAGATTTTAAATGGACATTTTCAAGCTCCTTTTCCTGGCACCTTTTACTGTCTGCAGTGGCTAAATGTTTTATTTTTGGGGTTTTTTGGGTCGGAAGGGCGATGTAAATTTGGACAAAATAGTTTTTTTTTGTTGTTTAAATTGCATTTCTGAATGCATAAATAGATTCAGCATGATGAAAAACCACCCAGACACTAGGATTATACAAACTTAGCCACTCAAATCTGCAGATCCAACCATTCATCACCAAATTTCTAACAAAATCAAACTAAAAAATTTGCGAAAAAACCTTAAAAAAATAAAACGTTTAAACTAGGTAGATATATACTCCCAGTGCTTATTATAAAGCGATTTGCCACATGTCACATATATACACTACATTTTAAATGAACCTTATAAAGTGCCTTTGTCAGCCACCCTTTACGGTCTGCATTGTAGGTACATATTCCCCGTGCTTATTTGTGTTATACTTCTTCGACTTTTGCACTAACATCTTTGAACGGAATGATAGTTGTCTGCACCGACATAAATACAGTACTTGAAATTGCCAAGGAGCCCATGAAATTTCATGAACAGGAATATCGAAGTCTTTGGAGAAAGATTACAAAAAACCTCGTACACAGAAAGGCAGGCCTGCAGCCGACAATGCTGCCATTTTTTTGATCAGAACTAGCAAATTTCCATTGGTTAATCGAACTTTTAAGCTAAGGATGACCATTATATTCCAAGAATTGTAGGTGCAAATACAATAGCGGATGCCTCGAAGAATCTACAAGAAGCTTACCAAGGTAGTGATCAAGTCAAAGTTGTCAAGCTACAAACATTGAAAAGAGAATTTGAGAATTTGAAGATGCAAGAAGCTGAAAATGTAAGTGATTATTGTGTGATTGTAAAAGATGTAGTCAATAAGATGGCTACTCTTGGAGAAATTGTGGACAAAGAGGTTTTGATTAAAAAGGTGTTGAGGTCTCTAACACCAAGGTGGAACCATGTTTCCATAATCATTGAAGAAAACAAGGATTTGTCTGCTCTTGAGTTTGATCACCTAGTTGGATCTCTTATGTCTCATCAAGAAAGATTGATAGATTCATTTGGAGAAAGTGGTGAGAATGATTTTTCTTCAAAATTGCAAATTACAAAGAATGAAGATGCCTACACTAGTAGAAAAAGAAACCAAAGCCAAGGTAGAGGTCAAAATCAGAATTATCCATGAGGAAGAGGTGGTTCAAGAGGAAGAGGCAGAGGAAGATTTGATAAAAGAAATATCTAGTGCTATTATTGTAAAAGGTATGGTCACTTTGAAAGAGATTGTAGATTAAAAGAATGCAATAGTAACAAAGGTGTTAATTATGCTCAAGAAGCTGATGAAGCCTCTTCAACCAATTTATTTTTATCTTATGACAAAGCTGAAAATGGCACTAAAGATATTTGGTATCTAGATTCAGGGTGTTCTAACCACATGTTAGGAAATAAGAAGCAATTTTCTATGATGGATGGGAGTTTCAAATCCAAGATCAAGCTGGGTGATGAGAACGCATTGAATGTTGTTGCAAAAGGAGCTATGGAAGTCCATACTAAAGAAGGTATGAAAAGTGTTAAAGACATTTATTACACTCCACAATTAAAGCATAATTTATTGAGTGTTGACCAATTGTGTGAGAAAAATTATAAGGTGGTGTTTGAAAATCAACAATGTACAATTTATGATAAGAATAGAGGCAATAGGGTGGTTATAGTTGTGCCTATGTCAAAGAATAGGATGTTCCCATTGATGTTTGGAGAACATAACAACCATCTTGCCAATATGGCATATGAAGAAAAAAGTTGGTTGTGGCATCTCAAGTATGGACATTTGAATTTTCATAGTCTCAAGCTTCTAACATCAAAAGAATTAGTTTATGGTTTGCCTAAGGTTCAAGAATAGAAGGATATTTGTGAAGGATGTGTTAAAGGAAAGCATGCAAGAGAGAAATTTTCAAAAGGAAATGCATGGAGGGCCCAATATCCACTTCAAATAGTTCACTTAGACATTTGTGGTCCTGTGCAGACAAAGAGTTTGGGTAAGTCATCATATTTTATTACTTTTATTGATGATTACTCATGAAAGTGTTGGGTTTATTTTTTGAAGACTAAGGATGAATCCTTTGATACATTCAGGAGGTTTAAAGCCCTTGTGGAAAATGAAAGAGGTTGCAAAATCAAGTGCTTAAGGAATGATCGTGGAGGAAAATTTTGTTCAAAAGCTTTTCAGAATTATTGTGATATGAATGGCATCAAAAGACAACTCACCACTACTTACAAACATCAACAAAATGGAGTAGCAGAGAGGAAAAATCGTACAGTGGTGGAAATGGCAAGAAGTATGATACAAACAAAGGGATGAAGAAATTCTTTTTGGGGTGATCTAGTTGCTACAACTGTATATATTCTCAATAGATGTCCCACAAGTGCACTTGATATGATGACTCCATATGAAGCATGGTATGGAAAAAAACCTACTATTAATCATTTTAGAGTCTTTGGTCGTGTAACCTATGTCCATGTAGTTGATCAAAAGAGACAAAAGTTAGATCCAAAAAGTGAGTTATGCATTTTTGTTGGATATAGTGAACAAGGTAAGGCTTACAGGTTGTATAATCCCCTCACTAATAACATTGTTGTGTCAAGAGATGTAATTTTTTATGAAGGGGGAGTTTATGGTCATAAAAAATGCCATAATGATATGTCTAAATATGTTTTGGATAAGGATATTATTGATGATATTGATAATGAGAAACCCACTAATATTTCAGTTCCAAATGCTACAAATCCACCAAGTATCCCCTCATCTAATTCTTCAGTTCCAAGTGCAAGCCCAACATCAAATGCAAATTCTGCAAGGAAGGTAAGAAGATTAAGTGACATTTATCAAAGGAGTAAAAGTCCAACACATGAAGAAAATCCAATAGGTGAGACAATACATTTTTCTTTACTTTCCAAGGTTGATTTTGAACCATCATGTTTTAAAGATGCATGTACTAAAGATGCATGCACATGACAAGAAAAAGATTGGTACTAAATGGGTCTACAAGACTAAGTACAATAGTGATGGCAGTGTTGAAAGACACAAGGCAACATTAGTTGCTAAAGGCTTCACACAGAGGTATGGAATTGATTATGAAGAAACATTTGCACCAGTAGCAAGACAAGAGACTGTTAGAATGATGATTTCATTAGCAACTCAAAAGAAATGGAGCATTCATCACATGGATGTAAAAAGTGCCTTTTTGAATGGGTACTTAAAAGAAGAAGTGTTTTTGGAACAACTACAAGGTTTTGAAGTGCAAGGAAAAGAATATCAAGTATACAAATTGAAGAAGGCTTTGTATGGCCTGAAGCAAGCACCAAGAACATGGTATGCTAGAATTAATGGATATTTTCATGAGAGTGGCTTCAATATGTTGATGAATTATTATATATGGGTAGTAGTTCTAAGATGAAGGATGAATTCAAAATTGCTATGATGAATGAATTTGATATGAAAGATTTGGGTCTCATGCAATATTTTTTGGGTATGGAGGTTTATCAAATAATGATGAAATTTTCATTTGTCAAACAAAGTATGCAAAATATATGTTGAAGAAATTTGATATGGTAGATAGTAAACCAACCTCCACTCCAACTGCTCATGGAATTGTGTTGTGTAGAGATGATGGTGCTGAAATAGTTGATGGAGCAACATACATAAGTATTGTTAGAAGTTTGATGTTTCTAACCCACACAAGACCTGATATTGCTTATTCAGTTTCTCTTGTTTCAAGATACATGATAGAGCCATCTGAAATATATATGAAGGCAACCAAGAGGATTTTGAGGTATGTGAGAGGAACTCTAAATTTGGTATTCATTACTACACTTCTAAAAGGTTTAATCTTGTTGGATTTAGTGATTCTGATTGGGGAGGTAGTTTGAATGACCAGAAGTCTACATTTGGTAATTGTTTCTCTTTTGGTTCGGGGTTGATTACTTAGAGCTCAAAGAAGCAAAGTATAGTTTCACTTTCATCCACAGAAGAAAAATATGTTGCAGTCACCTCAGCAGGTACACAAGCATTATGGATTAGAAAAGTTCTAGAAGAAATTGGAGAGAAGCAAATTCAATCTACAGTGATATTTTGTGTTATCCTCAGCTAGTACACAAACATTATGGCTTAGAAAAGTTCTAGAAGAAACTGGAGAGAAGCAAATTCAATCTACAATGATATTTTGTGATAACACTAGTGCCATCAAATTGGCCAAGAATCTAGTCCATCATAGAAGGACACATTTTTTTGATTTAAAGTATCATTTCATTAGAGATTTGGTGCAAAAAAAGGAAGTAGAACTAATGTATATAAAGACCTAAGAACAACTTGCAGACATTTTCACTAAGGGAGTTGCTAAAGTCCAGTTTTTGAAACTTCGAGAACAGATTGTGAGCCCTCTCAGCATCAAGGGAGGGGGAGGATGTTGGTAATTGATGCAGTCATGTCAATCATCTGACATGATCCAATCTATTTACAGTTTTCTTTTATGTTGGTTAGTATTCAGATATATATTGTTTCACTAAATAATGCATAAGCGTTCAATCAGGAGGAGCTAACTAAGGCTATGTATTGTTATAAAAATCAAGGTTGATCACACTGAATGCAACTTTTTTGTGCAATTACAATTCTTTCTTCTTTCTATGATATTGTGATTTAATCATTTAATATATTGTTATGCTATTTCATTGAATAATTATCTAGGCCATAAATAGGCATGCATAGATCCTTCAAAGATATCACAAAACACGCAGTTTTGCCAAAGATATCTTTTGAAAGTCTCCGACTTCATTAGAAAACGAAAACTGGATATGATTCAAATCGTCTTTCTTTTCCGTGAGTTTTCGGACATTCGTTGGTTAAAAATGGAATCTGCCTGATGAACGTGGATACCGCCGTATTTAATGTACAAACCCTAATTTTAAATAATCTTAATTTTAGTATTAATTTTAATCTTAACATAACCTAAAAATATTGAATCTGCATGATGAACATGGATACAGCCGTATTTAATGGACAAACCCTAATTTTAAATAATATTAATTTTAGCATTAATTTTAATCTTAACATAACCTAAAAAATTGAATCTGCCTGCTGAATGTGGATGCCTCCGTATTTAATGTACAAACCCTTAAATAATTTTAATTTTAGCGTTAATTTTAATTTTAACTTAACCTAAAAGTTAACATAATTTTTTATGATTTTAATATGATATATTAATTATTTTCAAACCTCTAACAATTAAATATATTTGAAAATAATTAATATATCAATAAAATTATGCTAGGGTTAGTGTTATGTTAAAATTAGAGTTTATGTTAGTAGAGTTAGAGTTTGTAAATTAAATATATCTATTTATATTCATCAATTACATAATATTCATCAATCACAATTATGTAGCTCAATTACATAATATTCATCAATCACAATTATGTAGCTGTTCTAATCACCTATTCCAATAAAAAAATTAGGCATAGATTTTAGAAAAATAATATAAACTTCATTCTTAGGATAGATTACAAAAGCTCCATGCACCCAAACTCAGAGCCACAAGATATGAGCATGCCACCACACGGTTCCTTTTTGTGCAGAAATGTTGAATCTGTATGTATAAACACCACTAGGTGGAATGGGGTATTGTGTAACACATATGCAGGTTCAGTTTCATGTTCTGAAATGTGATTATCAAGATTTCAGAGACATACCAGTGGATAGTGGCATTCTACTAGGCCATGTTATAAGCTTTAACAATAACAGTGTCCCCATCATGTACATGAATCGTTGGACCTGGTAGTTGTCCATTGACCGTGCTTATTGTGTGTTATTCGCATAGCCTGTCTGCGGTTCAATCCGTATAGACATTCAGAACATCAATTATTATAGATATCGATATTTCAACATTAATGTAAAGGGTTTTGTTTTTCCAAAGTCATGGGTAGGAAAAAATAAAACATAAAATAACTAATAAGAAAAGGGATTATTAGCTTACTAGTTCTTAGCTTCCTTGGGAGAGGAGGTGAATAAATATGATATAATGTATTACATAAGAAAAGGGATTATTAGCTTACTAGTTCTTAGCTTCCTTGGGAGAGGAGGTGAATAAATATGATATAATGTATTACATTATAAATGTTGTTCCTTTAATGTTCCACTGTTGCGTTAGGCCAAATGTGGCTTCTATCAGTCAACAGGCTTCGCATCCATAAGGACATGTATAAATGTGATATAATGTATTACATTATAAATATTGTTACATTAATGTTTCACTGTTGCGTTAGGCCAAATGTGGCTTCCATCAGCATGCTTCACATCCATAAAGACATGGCCAATATGATACTGGTTATTCATAGAATTAATTTCCACTAAACACTTTAATGTGATAATGAGATGGCCAATATGAAACTTGTTATCTATATAATTAATTCTCACTAAACACCTCAACGTGATAATGATAACTAGATAATGAGATATTTTGTACATATTAATCCTTGTTAATTAGGTAAATGTGGCAATCAGTGATTACAAGAATAAATTATAAATTATCGTTAATTTTCTTTTGATAATGATCAAATTCAATTATTAAATTTTTTTGAATTTTTCTCCATGCAAGTTGGATAAATGAGATTTTCATTTTATGTCACTTTGATAATAACAATGCAAAGTGCCTCTCATTTCTCATTACTGTAAAATTATTATCAATTATCAATTTTAAAAACATAACTACTAAAAACATTGTAACATGTTTTATAATCTTAGCCTCATTTCATTCTCTTTCCTTTAAAATCAAAGTAGGATTTTGTTTATATCATTCTTTGATTTGTAAATTGTTTAATTTTATTTTATTCTCTTTTCATTAATATCAAAATTGGATTTTGTTTATATATTTGATTTGATTTGTAAATAGTTTTCCTAATTTATATGGATTATCATCTAAAAGATATCCAAAACCAAATGCATCATCATTTGTAGATAATACAAACCTAAATCCCTAACCATAACCACATGTTCAACTTGTAGATGTGAACTTAAAAAGTTGACAATGACTTGAATGGTCTTAGAAATTGGACTAACTCCCTTTTCCAAAACCTATATGAATCACCATCTCTAAATATTCCAAAACCAAATGCATCACCATGTGTAAATAATACAATCCTAAGTCCCTTAGGACATGTTAAACTTGTAGATGTGAACTTAAGAGTCGACAATGAGTTGAAAAATCTTATAAATTGAACTTGTCAATTCATCGAATGAAGTATATATCAACCATTTACTGACAACTATATGGATAGATGGTTCATCGTTTGATGATAAACCTCTCAATAAAACATAATTTATATGTTGAGTAAATAATTTACATCATCATGTAAATTATATTTTAGTTGTAGGGAATTCCAAGGGTTTTTGGTCCTCTACTATAGATCAATAGGTTTCCATGAATATAAATGCAAACATATAGTGCCATACTATCCTTCAACTTGAACCCAGGTCCAATATCCTCTTATTTCCAACCATCATCAAGAGGGATATCAAACAATGTGAAACCTAGCGGGGAGGGAAAGCTCTCATGCATAAGAATATAGTCTTTGGAAATAATATCCTTTTGTGAGGGAAACCATTCTAGACACAAATCATGTCATGGCCTCATCTTGTGGTGTGAGATATGGGAAAACATGTTATGAGAATGTTGAGGTTCTAGTGAAATAGAGACTATTATGTTAACTATTAAAGATTTACATATATAAATTTTAAAAAATAGACGTTAAATTTTGAAAATAATTCCATTGCTATTTCTATACATCATATGCCTTATTAGTTTTTTACTTTAGCAACACAAGATACTAGTTACAAAAATTAAATTAGTCCACAACTAGAAATGCTCACAATATACAAATAACACATAACATCTACCTTGGATAAAACCTCGATGAAAGAAAACATCCAACATTAAAATCCACTATAAGATTACTCTTAATGGATTACAATATTCTAATGTGCACTCTCCACATAGAAATCAGCATGCTTACTAAATGAGATAGACAAATGACATTACATAAAATATTTCTTGGCATGTACCATGCTCTATTTTTCTCTGGGTGTATTGGTGATCAACACAATGACAAGGAACAATTACCTTTTTTTTTTTCCTAAAAAAATGCCTAAATTGTACCTTCATAAATCCCCTAATAAAAACCCCTTTTATTTTGTCTCTTTCCTATCTTATATTTTTTTTACCCTCATCAAAACCCCTATTTATTGTGTCTTTCCTCTTTTATATATTTGTTTCAAGGCTTCGTCAAATATATTCAAAGATATTCACACTAACTAAATCTATATATTAACCACCTTGTTTATAATGTACCAAACCATCTAATTAATCCAATATCAACATTTTTACATGGAATTGATTTGCAAATAAAACTCAATAGTGAAATGTACAATGATCACAACAAATTAATTCAATACCCTAAGTATCATCAACCATATCAACATATAAAACATATTGTTTTCACATAAATTGAATAATCACAATTGATACATGGAAATTATAATAGTATATCTAACCAACACTTCCCCAAAAATGTAATTACATTTTCTTTATGATTATTGTTTCTACTTGGGTACACATAAGGCCAATTACAACAAACAAATATGTTGGGAAATTAAATTACATAATATAGGCAGAATGGTTCCCTCTCCATTACAATATATGGTTGTAACAACCCCTAATCGACATACCAATATATACTAGAGAACCAAGAATTCCCTCTTGAGCCAAATCTAACATCCAATATTTTATCTTTAGGAATATAAGTACATAAATCTGATATATAGCAACAAAAAAAACATTAAACTCCATCACATTAATAATAAAATATACAATACTTATCTATTTGGAAATTGTTCACCAACTGGCTATAGAAGAAGGATATTCCACCCAACCATAACTTCCTTACTGCACCATTTCTCTCTATAATAGAGGTTTTCCTCTAGATAAGGATACGAATCCACAAGAGACACACTCTTCTAATAGTTGGCTCTAATTTGTCTTCTTGCAACCATTTCCTAGCATATTTTTCAACTACAACAATTCCCAATCCATGGCCCTCTTCTGCATTATCCTACACAACCCAAGTAATGGGATTCTCTTCTCTTCTCAATAGTACATCATGGTATCCCACTTCTCTTGAGGGTCCCGACACAAGCTATATTGGAAACATCATTGTTTGGATTCTAGGGAATTATTCTAGTTGTATCAAATTTTCCTCAAACACAACTAATATAATCGCATACAACCACAATTATCTATAATTTCATGTTTGTAACTTTGATAGTTCCAATTTAGTATACATAATAGTTCACTCTAGAGCAATTTCCCCAATTTCGTAGATGAAGGATAGTTTGCAAGTGAATTTACAATTTTTGGTAAGTTTGGGTCTCTCATAACTGAACAACAATATCCCTTGATGCTTCCCCCATCCGACCTTGAAAATTAAAACCACCACAATCATTCTCTTATATAGTAAAGGTAAAATTTAATTTCATGAAATGAAGGGGCCATGGCCTCCACATGCTAATACCCCCCTAGGATCAGTTAAAGGGAAAACCATAATTAGATAATAATTAAGTACATAATTAAATTTTAAAAGAGTTTGTGTTGGATAGCTTACTAAGGTCCCTTCTTGAGCCTACTAATCCCCCTTGTCTTTCCTCTCTTGTGGAGTGATATCCCTCCTTATTTTTGTCTCTCTTATATAACCTAGTGATATAATTTTATTGATATTCAACGTTAAATTACAAATTACAACACTTGAATTATAGCCATTCATCATGAATATACACAACACTAAATTCAGGATAAAAACTAGGGTATTCCATTCCTCTGCCCTTAGATTTTTCACCATCTCTTGTGCGCATCACCATTGTTTACAATTAAAATAAAATTTCAACATCAAAGATTTCAAAATAAATGCAGATATTCCTTTTGCATTAAATACTCCAACTCCTATGTTATTTATTTATTCTTATGTTGAATATACAATGTCATCCTCTTCTTTGCAAATTTGCATAACTATTTTCTATATTGTACACAATGCATCTACATTTTATTTCACTACCTTGATAAAATCCTGGTTGTTTCATATCAAGATGTACCTATATCAATTATCAAGAGAAATAATATTTTACAACCAATTTTATACAACAATTATTCCCTTCACTGATTTTTTTTTACTAGCTCCACAATGTAATCATGTATACTCGTAACAAAAAATAACTACGTAATTATATAGCAATAGTTATCTATTTTATTTTATTTTTCTTCACAAGTTTTCCATAAGAAATATCTTAGCTCACTATCCTTTCTAGCTTACCCTCCTTCATTCCACCCATCATATCACATGAATCCATCACAACAAATTTAACTAAGTCACATCTCCCTTTCCACACTAACCCTTCAATGCTTAGGAATCCCCTTCTCTTCTAAATAATCCATCAAGCAATCCTTATTGCCAAGGTTTTAATATAAATGACGGGCTTCAATTTACCACCAGGCATCCATTGATAGCCTCTAATTGATTAATAGGTTGTTGCAATCACAAGGTTCTAGTGTCATCATAATGGCCTTCTTCCTAGGATTTCCACATTTCAGTAGTCATAATTTTCCATAACTTTGTTTTCCTAACATATATTTAATGCTTTCCATCCAAATATGATTACCTTTCCATACTATTGTTTCATTGCAACATCGACAACAACTGCTAAAATTAACTCCAAACTCATGAGTTATCAATAATTCTATCATGTTAGTTGTAATCATATTATTCGCAACGGGATATGGTACAATCATGCATTCACACAATGTATGGAATAATATATGCCAATATATAGGTGTGCATACCACAAGTTGCATACTTACATAATTTATTCATGCATATCTACTCAATTCATCCTTGCGTTGACTCAGGAATACCATATTCCTATTTCATGTATTCCACCATGATGAGTTGTAATATCTAGACAATGCTTTAACACATCATCCAAAGAACTCCACAATACTTTTTCATCTATACATATTCCTTACTTGTTGTCCTAACACAACACATAGAATATATCTTTTATTTGCTAAAAAGTCGTGTCAGAGTACTAGAAAGTATTTTCTTTCTTTGTTCTATAATCCCTCTAATGGTTCTATTAGTGTTAGCAATAAGGTTATATTTGAAAACATCAATACATGTAGGGAGACCATTGGAAACTTATTTAGTGCTATACAATTTCCAGGGGTGATTTTAAGGATGGAAATTTATCTTAAAATGTCGAAACCGTGGCGAATCTTACTGATCTTTCATATGCCAAATATGAAATGTTTGCGATATTTTTATAAAAATATTCAAATTTCTAAGGATTTTATATAGTTTGTATAAAATTTTGGCGATTTTTAAAGTAAAATAATTGTATCCTATAGAATTTGGGTGAATTATTTTTAGAATAGCGAATATTGTTTTTGGGAAAACCATGGAAAATTAGCCCATGAGAGAAATTTAGCCCCTAAAATCATCCATGACAATTTCCATATCTAACGATAGTATGGCTTAACACATGACTATGTCTCATGACATTCAATTCTATAACATGATTATAATTCCTAGCATGCCTTGGTTATTAGCTCATAACCAACACAACTTGACAAACCATTTTATCTCATATGAATCATAATTTATTTATAACAATCTTATATTTCTAATTTTGTTTGCCTCTACCCGACCCCACTTGGGTATCATTCACACAAATGCATTCATCAACCAATATTTATCAACTTATGATATAAATTCATGAATGAAGGAATTTTACCCAATTCCTTCAACACATATGCAATATAACACAACTAAAATTCATACCTACATGGTCTCCATCCTCCTCTCTGATGTTACTTTATTAATTGGTGTGCTATGCAAGCTCACATAATGTTTTCATAAACTTCTTGATTAACATTATATTGAAATTATCTCCTTTTTATAAGTTTAACTATTATATGTAGCAATATCATCAACCTATTCATCCATACTTGAAACGTTTCCAATAACATAGTCAATAGTAATATCAATTAATCATTTTGAGATACTCTTGGAATATATAGCAACACACTAATCTTAATCCGTATGCAACATCTTAGGTGTCCATGCATATCTATATGAAGTCTTCAACGTGATATTTATCAATATTCGTATTAATGCATATTCATTCCAACTATTATATTCTCTTTTATTCTAAGCATTCCCATGCCTAAATATGACGAGGTTCTGCTTCTTTAGAAACATAATTAAATAACAAGAGAAAATTTAATATTCCCCCTTCATACTCCTTTTCATAGCTTGGAATTCCACATCATAGTTGATAGAATTCTAGAAGCTTACTTGCAATCCCACCATGGATTATTAGGTATGATTTTCTCTCCAAATAGAAATTATCTACATGTATAAACATTTATACTCAATACTTATTTTAAAACATGCAATTTTATTCCAAAAACAAATTATGTTAATGTGATAAATCCCTCTCTTTCATTCAAATTTTATTTGGACACATGTTACTATAGTATTCTTCTTAGCATAATGTAGCTTAATTTATCACTTTGTAGATTTGGTTTCCATGTTGGGCATCCCTCATGTTCCATTTGACTATGTCAACATTTTTTTTTATTGTTATGAGTTTTCTTTCGAATATGTTATACAATTCATCATTACTCTCTTTCCTAAAATAATTCTATTCAATCTCAACTTGTCCTTTCCTCGTTTATATCCCATATTAACAATATAAACTTCATTTGTTGCATTATTTCCTTAACCAATCTTGCTCTAACATTAAATTCATTTTTCAATTTTTTTAACACAACATAACATGTTGCAATTATATAACTCTAACTTCATATGACCTCATTTTAAATTACATTCTTCTTGAAACCAATACCAATCATTAATACCTTTTCACTTCATATTCCCTCTCATTCTTTCTATCTAGAAGTAATTGCAATATATTATGTTCTGATTTCAATTGTTTCTCTTTGTATACATAAAATTCTCCCATCATTCCCTACCTTTATCTCATTAAAAAAAATCATATTTACTACTAAATAAAATAATTTCCTCAATGATGTGATACACTCTGGTAGCTTATGAATCCATGTTATGACATCTTATATCTTATCTCTAGTCATAAGATTTATCTAATTATGGAATTTTCTCTTCATTTCATTGGATTATTCTCAACCAATTTCTAATCCATATTATAAGACAATTCTCTTCTATGGAATGTTTTATTCCTCTACTAACAACTTCCAATTGAATAAAAAATCATTATTTACTTCACATTTTTTGGACATAAGTTGTTTACATTCTTTGGACATAAGTTGTTGGTTCATATCTTGCAACCCTTCCAAAAATATATGAATTTATCCCAAAAAAAAATTCTTCTAGCTACGCATCACCTCATAGATCCCTTTTTATTGTTTTCTTGGTAGATTCTTTCTACCATACATGGTTTCCATATAATTTTGTCCTTTGAGATTATCCTCTACAACCTACATTACATATTTCTCCTTCATTATCTTTGTGATTTAAATATTTCCATCCTCATTTATGCATAAGGATGTGATATATACTTGCTAATATATTCTAGGCCCCCTATAACTATAATTATTTCCTTTATGTATATAATAACCAACTTCCGTGAATAATATTATTCCATATCCCTTCTCTATTATCCATATTGGAAAATATCAATAATTTTCAATTCCTTCTTTCATCATAATTTTTTTCATACATTATAATCTGAAAAATACATTAACCTTCTCCATTAAAAATATGTATCCATGTTGTAAACAATTACCACTATAAAACTGTCACCTTGAACATCTATACTCATCAAGAGTGTTTTCTATTTCTCTCGGTACTCCTCTATGCCATCCTTGGTCAATCCTTGAACCTACTAATTAACTAGTACCTTTGACTACCCTACTTTGCTAGTTCATTTTGTACATCCACACCATGCTATAAGAATCATTATGAATTATTTGTACTTATTTTATCACCTCGTATTCTCACATATCATCGTATACTCCTCTTGCCAAAATGAAACTACTTTGGAAGTCTTCCTCATTCGAAACCTATGTTGTCCACTCAACCTTAAAGGCCACGTTCTTACCACTTTTCATTGTAGTATTTTCCTCTACAACTCTTCACACCCATGTTCGATATCCTCATAGTTTTTACCATCTCTAGTGGCTCAATCCTTTCTCTATGCCCATTTAATTCAATGTATTCATTTCTGACAATTATATTAAGTATTCTATATTATTCTTCTAGATGGTATGGAATATGCCCATTCTCCATTTTATCTCTTCCATGGTAATGTTCAATTCCAATTTTAACTTATCATTTTTATAATACTAACTCTTCAAGAAATGTACATACAAGAAAAAAAAAACAAATTAGTTACACCTACAGGTCTATAATAATAATTATTTTTTAATTCTAAAAAATATATACACTTGATCAATTTTTCCTATGAAGTCTATAGGTTTATGATTCTTAATTAATGAATAATTTTAAAGAAATTCTTCAAGATCTGAGCCATTGAAATTATTCTCCTCTAAACTATCCTCCTAGTAAAGACATGTATAAATAAATTTTTAAATTAGGAGTAATGGTTCTATATAGTTTTTTCTCCTCATGGAATTTTTGTCAAACAATTATCTTAGAAACTACATTTTCCTAAAATTTTCATAGAAATGACTTTAAAATCACATTTTATGCTGACTTGTTCTTTGAGGACACTTGTGAGCAAGTGAATCAGTTAAAACATGGTACATTATGATTATGTTTTGGTTTATGAGTTATGTTCTATTGAGTATTGAGATTTATATGTTAATTTATTTGATGTATAGTATTGAAAGGTATTATGATGAGATTTCTTGAGTGTGCATGAAACATGACATGATGAGGATGCATATGGCATCAACAGACTTCCTTGGACTCCAAATTGAGTGAGAGAGTGGAATTTTATTTTAGTTTGAGTACTTGATTTATACACATATATATTTGATGATGATTAGTAAGGATTTCATGTATATGGATTATTGAAATTATTCTTTTTAGTGGATGCAGACATGGTGACGCTTTCTAATCCAACTCACATATGGATTAAAGGGGTCATACACAGATACCAAACATATGCGGGAGATGTGTGGCAGCATCCTTGTCACAGCCTACTAGCACTCTTGTCGTGACCTGAACTAAGGTTAAGGATTACCTTGTTCCAATAGGTTCACGATGTCATGAGGGAAAATTGAGACAGTCTCTTACGATAAATTATTAGGGGCATGCAATAAGATGAATTCATTATTCCTTAGAAAGGCCCTTAGTCTCACACAAGGTCGACTAGTGGAGTGTTGACTCCAAGTGTCTGACAAACTTCCAAACTAGTGAATGGCGAGTGGCACCCTTGAAAATCAGAAAGGTGTATTGAAGGGAATGTCACATAAACAAAATTGTGACTCAATTAAATCTAGAAGACCTAGAAAATAAAATAAAAATAAAAAAAACAAATGATTATACCTTGTTAAAAAAGAGCATACAATTTATTATTTAAATGTTAAACTAGAAAACCTAACAAAGAGTGTAATTCTAAATGTGTAACTAAATAAAATATTAAATGGGTTAAGGGAAATTTGATAAATAAAAATTAGTAAAGAAAGAATAGGAATAAATTTAAGATATATGCACATGTGTGCATGTTATTACTTAAAAGGAATTTTTAATTAAAAAGAAATAATTTCATGAGAGAATGAGTTCTTAACTTAGAATAGTATCCTAAGTTAATTAAATCACTAAATCCTAACTAAGTGAAGAGTCCTAAACAAACTCAAACTGAAATCTAGTTAGAGGACACACTAAAGAGGGGATTTGGGGAGCTAAGAAACAAATAGGAAGAAAAATAGGAACTGATTGTGGGTGTGAGGGAAAATGTTCAATAAATGAAATTAAAAAGAGATTTAACATGTGCAACTTGGGGAGAGTCTGACATGTGTTATGGGTGGGTGAGTAATATTTAATTTAATTATTAAAAATTATATAATTGTGCATGAAATGACATGTGTCAAGGTAAATTTTCCTATAAAATAAATGGTGAGGAAGAGAGAAATTACGGTAATGTTGGATGAATGAAATGTTGGTGAAATTTTGATTGACCGAGTTTATTTGTGTGAGTTTGGTTAGGGCAAGCTTGTGCTATTGAGATATGATTTTCTGTGTGTGGCCCCTTTGCCGCTAAGAAGATAAGGGGAAGAAGAGTACCCATAGCGTTGGCTGAAAAATACCGATAAAATTGTTCAATTAACAAGTAAGGAATGAGGTACCGATGAAGTTGTTCAATTAGCAAGTAAAGAACAAGCACAAGCTTTCAAGTTGAAGATTTACCATCAAGAACATCAACATTTCGTTCGTCGTATTTTGTTAGATATTAATTTTTGTAAAGGAATGATTAAATTGTGAAATGAATTCATATAGAAAGGATTGTATTGTGAAATTGCAATTATATTTGATGGAAAAACGAAAAGAGTTATACTGTTATGTTCTTTTAAAAATACTTATAAAAATATTTGATAGTAACCAGAAGAAGTGAATGTTATAATATCGTTATTATTTTATTTTTATAGAGGTCGATACAGAGGCGGTAACCTCCAGCAAATTAAGTGGTTGGTTTTGTATTGTAACGAATTTCTGGAAACATGCAGTAGGACACCTTTTCCTGGTAATTAGGGAAGAGTGTTTTTACACCTCTTAATATCTTTTGAGATAAATGAGATTTTCGATTATTGGAAATCGAGGTTTGGGTACAATTCTCTTCTCTCTGCTACTTGATGGAGTCGCTGTGTAGTTCGTCAAAGCCTTACAAGAACTTAAATTCTTTTTATGGCTGAAATGATTGTTGATTACTATGTGAAGGTTATAAAAGATAACAGTAAAACATTTGAGGAATAAAATAATAATAATTTATTTTAGAGGTCACCGCCAAGTCACATTAAATTGGTGTATGAGACTCCCTTGTTTGTGGAATAAGGGATCCGCTTATTTGATTGGTAAAGTTTACTGAGATATACATACCCTATCTCTTCTGGATTTGAACTTGTGATCTCTTAAGAGGAAACACATGTTCCTAATCATTAAGCTAAACTAACAATTAAATATCTTGATCCGTCGCAACTATTAACAGAAAATAAAATTATGTTAAAAATCCGATTCTGATAATTATTGGTAGATAATCCCTGGTTAACCATCTATTTTTATATTTATCTGTATCTGTCAAGACGTGTGGATGTAACTTTAAATACAGAATCTACTTTGAAAAGTCTTACTGGATGTTAATACGCATGCGTTAGTTGACCTTAAGTTGGAAGCGATCCTTAACTACTACTTAGTTGATTGGGGCTCTACCTTAGCCCTGGCACTTGGCGTAAGAAAATTTGAACCTGGCGTTGTCATAATCTTTTACGATCCTGCTTTGGACACTTAGGATTCTAGACTTTCCCTCACATATTGTGTTTTTTAAGTTTTTCTTCTCGACAGTTAGTTACTCTAAATTTACTCTCGGATTACTCGCGCTTCAAGAATCCTCCTCCTGTCCTATAATTGACACTTGTTCTTAGGTCGACCAGTGATCCATCGTTGACGTCTTAAGTACGTTGTCATGCTCGTCTTATGTTTGGAACCTGTGTTTTATGATAAAGTGGTATGTTCTGATAAGGAGCTTGACAGTAAATAGGATTAAGAGACAAGAGGTGAAATCTGAAGATTAAATATAATAGTAAGTAAAAAAAAAACAGACTTATGTTAGACCTGAGTGACTATAATTGTTGATTTAATCTAATCGCCCTTCTTTTAATTCGATGAGCTCTATTTTCAAGTTTAGTATATGTTGTGATAATAATTAAATAGTCTTGTGCGTTCCATAAAATTTACAAAGGATTACGAAAATAAAACTGGATTTTAGCTCATGAGATTTGATTTTAAAGTATTCAATTAAGAAGGGTTTTTCCCTATTGTTAGATCTCCACAACTTAACGATAAATGTTCATGTTATGATCTTAAAATGAGATGGGTACTAATGATTTGAAATTATGAATACGAGTAACGGAATCATCAATTAATTATATTATATTGTGGATTTGACGTTCCTCATGTATATTAGGAATCATAAGAATATATTGATGCAAATGATTTTTATTTAATGAATCAGATAGCAAACAGATTGGATAAATTAATTAGTGATCCTCATGTATATTTTTTTTAACAAAAACCGTTGGAAGTTTGTATATTAAAAAAAACCAACAGAAATCCAAAAATTACATATGGCAGGGTGAGGGAACCTCCACTACTTTCATAAGAGTCTAATTATCTATGGAGATCTATAGAAATTGTATCAACCAATCCATAAGAGCTACAATTCTGCCATGTAAAAATGGCGACATACAAGTTCAAAAGTAACAAAATTTTACAATTCATTTCAAACCTGACTAATGATTTAGAAAAAACTCTGGGTCTTCCTATTGTTCCTCATGTCGCATTGCTGGGTTCACTTCTGCATGGTGAAGGTCTGCATGTCCTGGTGTTGAGGGGGTCGAGTGGTTGTTGATGTTGGCTATTGAATGAAAGGTGGTGGGAGCCGAAACTTACCAGTGCCAATAGAATTATCTGGTTGTTGCGGGTTTGTCAATTGTTGGGTGACAACCCCGAGTTGCCTCGTATTTCTGTTAATTCCCCTTAAGGCTATTTCCAATTCTTGATTATGGTGTGTTTCATGTTGATGCAGTTGTATTTGCATGCTTTCCAATTCCTCACGAATCCCCTGGTTCTCTCGCTGGAATTCACGGTGACGAGCATATGTGCGCTCCTATGCCCTTCGAACATCTATGTGTAACGTGCAGAACTGTTATCGTAGCTCCTATGAAATACAATTCAGACAAGAGAAGGGTGCTCTTGACCTTCACCACATGTTGGTGTAGAGGCTTAGGAGAAAATAGGTCAAGAAGGCACTGAGCATACAGATCAAGCAGGCGTTGAAGAAACGATGGACGCAGACAAAGTGCGCAGGGAGAAAATACCAATCGGATTGATAGCCGAGCGTCTTGAAGAGCCAAACGTAGACGTTGGGTAATAATTAGAGCATCCATGAGTGTTGAAGAGACATTCCCTTGAAGGAAAAGTGTGTCAGGAGAACCCACGAGCATAAATGACTTCATGCAGGATGAAAAGTTGGAAGTGACACCATAAGCATATGGTTGATCGCCAGGGAGGGCGAGTGAAGATCCGCAGGTTTAAAGGTGAGTATAGGAAGTTCAAGGAAGGACATTGGGAGAAGGGAGGAAGGAAATTGGGCTCAGGAGGGGGGTCGC
>JZKD02S1825220.1:22061-32609 GCA_000966675.3 Picea glauca | reverse complement strand
TAAATGACTTCACGCAGGATGAAAAGTTGGAAGTGACACCATAAGCATATGGTTGATCGCCAGGGAGGGCGAGTGAAGATCCGCAGGTTTAAAGGTGAGTATAGGAAGTTCGAGGAACGACATTGGGAGAAGGGAGGAAGGAAATTGGGCTCAGGAGGGGGGCCGCGTGCCAAGGAGGGTGGGCCCATTCAAGTAGGAGGAAGTGGGGGAGGATCCCACGGGGGAGGGGGAAAAGGATGGGGAGAAAGGGTGGTTAGGGGAGGGTAGAGGAAGGCTAGAGGTGGGGGGGTTTTGGGGAGAAAGAGCGAGAAGAAGGAGAAAGTCATGAGTTGTGAGTGGGAGATAGGTTGCATTAGCAAGGTTAAGGTAGCCAATCATAAGAGGAGGTTTGATTGCTGATGAGGTGGATCAGGATCAGTTCTAAGGATTTCACAAATTTAGCTAGGCGATCCGCTTCCGTGTTTTGAGTGCAGAGGATATGAAAAAAACGTAAACTCATGAACTGATGTTTCAGGGTGTTTATTCACAATAAAAGGCCACTGGGAGAATGAGTTGTGAAGGGTGAGAGGCTTAGAAGATCCTTTATGACTATTTTGGAGTCCCCTATCACTACTAGAGATCATATGCTTCGTGCATGAGCTATTTTAAACCCATGTACACTACTAGAGTTTCTTCTCTATTGTTCTTATTTTCCCCAAACCACAGGAAAATTCAACTACCTTTTTTCTGTCAGAATCATAGATCACTCACCCCGCACCTGCCACCCTTTATGGATCCTCATATTTTAGTACTTTCACTTCTTAATTTAATTAAGGTACAAGTCGTGGAACCCAAAAAATGGTACATGTAATGATTATTGCATGAACATTGTGGTACGCCATTAGTGTGAAAGTTTTAGGATTGCCGAAAGATATTAATAGTTCTTGGTGTAATACATTTTCTCTTCCCTTTTTGCATAGATGGAGTATTTGTTAGTTACCATACACCATTAATTTTTTCTATCTTTTGGGCGACCTGACGTTATTGAATCTCATACGTTAGACCTATTAAAATGTTATATGTTGTTTATATCATTGAATTTTGTTGAAATGTTTCGTAAATGGTAATATGGTTCATTGGAAGTTATCATGATGTCGAATATGATTTTACCAAATACCTTGTTGTTGTCAAAAAAAAAAATAACAAAAAGAAAAAAAATAAATTATTTTCTATATATTCACTTATCTTACATTTTAAGGAGGGTTGTTACAAAAATTTAGGAATACCCTTCTTTTATGCGTCAAGAAGCTACCCAAACAATGTGACATCCTTACAATATGGTAATTGTAGTGCTCAATTCAACATTTGTAAGCATCAAAGTCTATTTTACCCAATTATTCTCATGGATCAATTTCATCAAACACTTGTCACACAAACTACAATTTCTTCATATACAATTGGATTCTAGCCCATACAACCCTATTTTTTTAACCAATAGGTCTGATGTCATTATATAACATACCCAACCATCTAGTTAACTTGACATCAACATTTTTACATGGAATTAATAGGAAAATAAAACTAAGTAGTGAAATATACAACGTCGACAAAAAATTAATTCAATCCCCATGAGTATGATTAATCATATTAGCATATAAATATATTTTATGTTCCTAGATTGAATAACAATAGGTTATACGTGGAAATTATAATAATAAACATAACTAGCATTTCCCCAAAAAGGTAATCACATTTCCTTCATGATTTTGGCTTCTTCTTAGGTACTCATAAGGTCGTTCACAAAAAACTAAGATGGATATAAATTAAATTACATAAAAAAAGGAACAATGGTGCCCTCTCAATTACAGTATATGGATGTAACATCCTCAAATATGAATACCAGTATATACCAGAAAACAAAGACTTCTCTACTAAGATGAATCTAACCTCCATCATTTTTTCTTCCAAAATATAAGTACACAATTCTCATATTGTAATGACCCCTTCGTTGAGACATATTGTAAGTGAGTACAGTAGTGATTTTTTTTTTTTTAACATCAGTTAGAACAATAATTACACAAAAATAACATACATCTATAATTACACAATCTCTTCTCAACTATCTCACTACACCACAAGCTTCAAATACAACATCACTGTTAATCATAATCAATGACATCACATAAAGATAAGAAAAGATTTCTACCCATCCAACATACCATGCAAGGTTAAGACCTCCAAGACACATAATCAACGCTCAAGTCTAGGATTCATCTGATTGATTTTGACCATTTAAAATCTCAGGAGTCATAGTTGTTATGAGGAACAAGGAGATATCTAATTCCCATAACTCCAATCCTATTTCAAAATTCAAGACTATGACCATAAACCATACTTTACCATTAATTCTTCAAGGGACAATAAAATAATCTACTATGCTTAATCCATTAATTTTTCTTTTTATTACTTCTTAAGGACCAAACAACAATTATCTTTTAGGAGTTCTTACAAGTAAAATAAAACCCTAGTTATTAAAAATATGATCAATAAATCATCCTACTAAGGCTAAGCTTTAATCAACTGAAATAAAAATTTCGTCAAGTCATATTATACATTATTATGCAGTCCCAAGTCTTCCAACGAAAACTCTTATTCCAATTGTAATAAACACCATATAAATTCTTTCACTTACATCACCTACATATTAGAATTCAACCATTCAACGAAAATATTAACCACTTTTCATTACTATTATCCAAATTAAATATGGATCAGGTTTTACATATTTGAAATGAATCCTACCCTGATTATATAGTTTCATATCCAATCAAACTAATAAATAAAACAAAGTACCGTGGCCAATATAACTATTATGATTATTCAATGGTCTCTCTTTTGATCTTGCATTGTCCAAATTCCTTCCCTTTCTATTCTCTGTGACTTCATCGGTACCTCCCAGCCAATGCTACGAGTACTCTTCTTCCTCCTTAGCCCCCCGAGCCGCGAAAGAGACATGCACAAAACCATAAAATAATAGCTCTCAAGCTTGCCTCGTAAGGAATATATTCCACTCTTTCCCCAAGCCTGGTATCCCAACTCTCACAAGTAAAACATAGTCAAATTTTGGTGGCATAAAAGTACTAAGAAAAGTGATATCAATTCCCCTTCTATCCCATTTATTTTATAGGTAAATTCTCATTGACACTTGTCCACATGCATAAGTAATTCAACTTTTTAATTATTATATTAGTGATTATTCACCGATACACTTGTCTCACTCTCCCCAAGTTGGACAAGTAATTACCCTTTTTATTTTATTTAAAAATCAATTTTCCCTCACATTCCCCAATGTGTTCCTATTTTTTCTCTTAGTTGTTCCTTTTCTCCCCAAACTCTCATTTAATGAGTGTCCCCTAACTAGATCTTAGTTAGAGTTGGATTAGGAGTCTTCTTTCAGTTAGGATTTGAGGGAGATTAACTTAAGATGTTATTCTATGTGTACATCTATTCTTTCATTTTTTAATTTCTTTCTATTTTAAAAATCCCTTTATTATTTTCATGCACACATGTCCATTTTACCTACCTCTAATTTTTATTACACTTTTTCGTAGAGTTTGATTTTATCTCAATTCTTTTAATTTATTTAATATTTTTATTTAGTCCTTTATTTAAATTTAGACTTAGACTTAGTCTATATTTAGTCTTAGACTCTGGTTAGGATTCTAAGTTTATAACTTACTTATTAAATAATATTTTTTAATACCAAGGTCTATCATTTTATTAATTTTCTAAGCCATATAGATTTATCGACTCACAATTTAATTACATGACCTGCCCTTCAAGACGCACATCCCTTCTCCAAGGGTGCCACTCACCCTTGACCGGTTATGGAAGTTTGTCTGACCCTTGGAGTGAACACTCCATTCGGTCGACTTTGTGAGATACTAAGGGCTTCTAAGGAATAAGGATTATGCTTTATTGTGTGCCCCTTACATTTCTTCATGAGCGATTGCCTCATTCTGCCCTCACGACATCATGTACCTCTCAAACTAGGTAATCATTAACCTAAAGTTCATGTCACAGTGCAAGTACTAGTAGGATGTGATAGGGATGTTGCCACACCTCTCCGTCAAATGTGTGGTTTCTGTGCATGAATCGTTTAGTCCTTATGTGATTCAGATTAGCAAGCATCGTCAAGCCTACAAACACTCACAAATTAGTGTCAATAATCCATATGCATAAATCATACTGTAATCAATCATATATCACATGTGCGCAAAATGAAATATTCAATCAAAATACAATCCACTCTCTTACTCATTCTAGAGTCCAAGGAAGTCCATTGATGCCATCAATGTACATAAAATGTCATTTGTCCTGTACACTCAGGAGAACTCGTCAATAATATCTGTCAAATACAATTACATCTGAAAGTAACAATGAATTAAAATACATCATCAACATCATATATAACTCATAATCGAAATGAAATCATAATGTACTAGAACCAGATCACTTGCATGCAAGTGTCCTCAAAGAATAAGTCGATATAAGTTTGATCAGTAGAACAAGATGTTACACATATACAATATAAAACACACCACTAAACTTCAACTCTTCAATAATAAAGTCTATAATACTTATCTTTCTATAATTTTTTCAAGAATTGGATATATAATAAGGACACTCCACCAAACCATAAGCTCCATGCCATACCAATTAAATTTATAATATAGGCCACCCCCAAGTTGAGGCTATGAATCCACAAGGGGCACACTCTTCCTATGGATGGCTATAATTTTTCTTCTCACAATCCAATTCCTAGGATAATATTCAACTATAACAAATCTCAATCTAAAATCCCCTTCCATGTCATATTTCAGAGATGAAAGAATGTGATACATGTATATGTTCACTAGACCATTACGACTAACCTAATTCCTTCCAGGGCTCCAATAGAAGTCATCTAGGAAATCTCATAGCTAGGATTCCAGGGAATTATCAGTTGTAGAAAATATTCCTTAATCATAGCTAATGCAATTATGTACATCAACAATTCTATATAAATCTATGGTTGTAGGTTTCATAGTTTGAATTTACTATACACAACAGTTCACTCTAGTGTAATTTCCTTAATTTCCAAGACCAAGGGTAGTTCAAAAGTAAATTCCCAATTTCTAGTAAGTTCGACTCTTTAATAACTAAACAACAATCTTCGTTCAAACTTGCTCCCTCAAACCTTCAAAATTCAAACCATCACAATAATTCACTTGCATGGTATAAGTAAAATTTAATTACATGGAATAAATGGAGTATGTATCCTCTCATGCACTAATCCCCCAAAAAGGTTTAAATAAATGGTAAAGCATAATTATGTAATAATCAAAGACATAATTATTTTTTACAAGACTTTGGTTTATCTCCCTTACTATGGTCCCTACCTTAGCTTACTAAGCGCCCTTTTCTTTATCCTTTTGTGGATTCATAGCCCCTCTGATTTTTGTCCTTATCTTCTATAGTTAGTGATGTATTTTTATTAAAATTCAATGTTTGGTTACAAATTACATCATTCAGGTTATAGTCATTCATCATGTAGATACACAACAGTAAATTCAGAACAAAAATTGGGGTATTACATTATTTAATAAATCTATTAAAGATATAACCAACTATTATAATCAATAGTTGACCTTAGACTAAATACCCTTAAGTTAATATTAAATGCATAACTAATTTTCCCTTTCAATTCAAAGGAAACGTTGGTCACCCAATACATATAACATAGACATTGGGAAGAATGCCCCTACAACACCTTCACAAATACTTAGACAACTTCTTAAATAACCTTACTTGGATAGATCTGCATGTGTGAGTAAAGAGAGTTGACATTACTTCCACCTAGTAATATCTTATAGTCCATTTTATGAACATATGGGACACATCCACCCCATAGTGATTTGTAGAATGAACCTATTAGCGCATGCACACACACACATTTCAATGGAAAGTGTCCTTTATAAAACTCTCCAATCACTTCCCCAAAATTTGTGAATTGCACTTGAGATAAATTCCATCATTGTATAACATGTACTCATACCCCAAAGGGACTCTACTAGCCTTGAAATGATAACCTTGAATTGATCCACATTGAAAATAATCGATTCAAACTAATTGAACTAACCCATTGGGATATATATATATATATAACTACAAACCACAATAGTGGTTGGTGACCCCGAGGGACTCGATAAGATTTGAACTTATGATCTATTTCCTGCCCATTGTCAACATGCCTTAGGTATGTCATTCAACTGATTGAGCCAACTCTTGGGGATTATACAAAATATATCATATCAATAGTGATTGGTAAATATAGGAATGTACTAGATTTTGTACTACTGACTATTCTCTATAACATGCATTGGTTGTATGTTTTCATTGCTAGAAGTTAGAAAAGTCATATAACATGCATTATTTTTATGTTTTCTTCACCATAAGGTAGACTGGTTGTATGATAAATTTAATTAGAAACAATGAAGGTTGTTATGCTAATAGGAAGTGGTGAGTATCCTCCATGGTTTACATGATCTACATAGTATGGGTAGGCCATCCTATATTACAAGGCTATATTGGAATTCTTACAATTGTACGTGATTAAAAACTAGCACCTCATTAGGAATACTCGAGTAAAATGGGAGATAGGTTGGATTGTTTTGACATAGATTTGGTTGACCCCAATATGAAAAAGGATAGGGAAAAAAACAAAAAGGAGGAATAAAAGAGGACTCCATATTCCAAGGAACAAAGGAAAAGCAAAGAAAAGAGATGGGAAGAGTCAATCTCTTATCAGGAGAGCAAAGGGTTAACAATAACTTTCCAATGTAGTGATTAACATGTAGTGAAAAAAATATTTTTTGCTACCACACACAACGTGATGGTTGTTGGTGTTTTATATTATTCTCAGGTATGATAGTGATTGCCTTATGATTAATAACAAGATTCACTTTTATACATCATTTATCATAAAATAAATATAGACTGAAAATATCAACTATAACAATGCAGCAAAAGTAACAAGATCTAGAAATATTAACCATGCACATTAGACAAAAGAATACAACATAAGAACACAAGATTTTATCCTCGGAAACCCAAACTTGGGAGAAAACCCAACAACCTTTCTCTAGAATAATCAAATCCAATATATTATCAGTACATCACCATCAATAGCCAAAATACAATACAGAGAAGATCCTCCCCAATAATAACATCAACATGACCTAGCACCTCAATAAGATGACCAAGAATAACCAAGCAAGATATTCTCCAACTGTTGGTCACTCTCCAAGAAAAATAGAACCAAGATATAGTGAAATAGAAAAAAACTACAACTACAACTTCCTTGTGTGCACTGCAGAAGGAGTTATCTACCTGTCAAAATGAAATGAGTCAGTCCTATATTTATATTTATCTAGTTACGAGCCTGGGGCCAACTTCTTATTTTCGGGACTTCAATTTTATTATTTTTTTTTTGTGGGGTCGAATTCTCTTTCTGGGTCATCAACTTCTTCTCGGGGATTCCATAATGGTGTATATGGGTCTTCTTGTACTTTCTTCTGGGAAATGGCTGCCCAAAGTTGCAAATCTACAACACTACCTCTCAACAAGGGAGGCATTTTCCATACTTGGATTTCTTCTGTCATAGAAAGGTTTTCTTCGTGAGACATGTTGATGTTCCGTCTCCACATATGAATTCCATCCTAGAATATGCATGTGATAGCATCTCGATTCCATCCACTGCTTGACAAGAGAAGGACTACACCTAGACCATTCACCACTAGAAAATCCCTGTGAATGAATGTATCATTACCCTTGGTCATATCAGCACTAACATATCCCCATGCAAGACCAATCTAGGATAATTTCTACCTTATGCTTATCTGTCCCTCTCACCACTAATAAAGACCCGTGGTTGAGTGAATCATTCTCCTCTGGTCATATCAACACTAGCATAGCCCTGTGCATGACCAATCTAGGAATAATGTCTACCCAAACCTGGAGAACATCAACATACCTGGCCCATTCACCACTAGCAGAGACCCGTGAGTGAATTAATCATTCTCCCTTAGTCATATCAAAACTAGCATATCCCCATGCATCGCCAATATGAGATAATGTATGCTTGATGCTATCGACATACCCGGGCCATTTATGACTAGAAGAGTCCCGTGAGTGAATGATTCATTCTCCCTTGGTCATATTAGCACTAACATAGCTCTGTGCCTGACCAATCTAGGATAACATCTGCCCGATGTTGAAACATTAACACTAATCACTAGAAAAATAAGCATGCTTAATTATGTGTATCCTCCTCCTCAGTTAAATCATCATGGCCACTCTGGGAAGACATCTACAAACTTATCATCTATGTATAAGTATTGGAGCTTCATTGCTCCCTTTTTTACTATGTATCATATGAATTCCTACAAGAATATTATGAGGTCACACCACTTCACGACTTGCGACAATGGTTGTGACATACTTTGTCTTTTTTGTACTAAGTGATACAAAATCTTGATTCCATCTTATCCTGAAAATTGTAATTAATTGCAAGTTGAAGAATCACACTGAGGTGCTCAATATTTATACGGCACTCCTCCTCAATCAAAATCTATATATCTTTGTAGCCTCACTTCATCACTTGAGACAAACCATATCAAATTGTACCATGATTCATCCCCACCCACTGAAACTTCCTTGGCTTCAACAAAATACTGTCTTAGGGTGCTCACTGCAAAGAAAATATATGTTCTGGCATTAACCATGTACATCAATGATCCAATCTGTTTCATGTACATCGTGGGATGTACCAAATATGAATCTGAAGAAGAATCACTCAACTTATTCATATTTTTCATCATAGGTGTAGTCAAGGACTTGTATTCCATCATATCGAATCTCATCAGTATCCCGTGAATGAGGAATATCTAATTTGATATCGCTCCACCTCTAGTCCAAAGAGTGCATCTGACCATGGCCCTCCATATCGAACTCAAAGGAAAAATCCCTCTATAATTAAAGTACGTCATGTTGTCCAGTTTTCCTCACTGGTTTCTCCCTCTATGATTGAGACAAAATCCATATCCAGTCCTCCTAACTAGATGACTCCTTTGTCACTGTAGAAATATCACATCTCCTAGAAGACTCTTGCCTCTTGAATCTTTTGTTTGGCCTTTTCAACTCATGAAACATGTTTTTCATCCCTGGGATATGTCTCTCTCCCACCTGGATATGGGGGGAACTCCCTCTAAATAATTGGCTCTCTCTTGAGCCAACTAACTCTCTCTGATATCAACCTCAATCTGAGTCTGTACATTATTTGGAGGCATCTACTCCCTCTATATATTCTTAAGCATGATATTCAATGAACTCTCCTGGGGGGATTAGCCTCCCTACTAGATCCAAATGGATGACTCCCTTTGAACTCTATATTCATCTAAATTGATACTAGGTAGGTATTTTTGCCTCACCACTAGTGTAGCCACCTGCTCCTCCTCATCAATCTCCATGTGGAACACTCTGTATCCAACAAAAGTATCCTTCTTTTCAAAAGGTTATAAATTTATGTTCTTCTCCTTCGATATATGGATGTATAGTGTCATTTATAAAACTCCATGTCTGGATAGCATGATCCATGTCTCAAACTAAATACCATCTAATTTGTTTCCTCCTGTAATAGTTACTATAACTCCCTCTCAGAGATATCTCCCCAAACAAAACAAGAACAAAAGAAAAGAGAAACACTTTTCTAGTGTTGTGACCTCCATAGTAACCTGCCTAAAAAAAGAAAACAATGGTCAAGAACATATCCTAGAAGAGATCAATTTCATCTTGTAAATAAGTGCAGCATTAGTACTAAACAATCAACATTTACACAATGATCATTGTACAAACAATATTGAAAACATTTGAAAGAAAAAGTACTCAGAAGTAATAGATCTCTAAAGATTTTTGTCGCAATTTACAACATTTACTTAAGATGCAACAGTAAAATATCAAACCTGATATGAAAACTTGGAGTCTTCTTATTGTTGTCCCATTTTATTTTGAGATTTCATATATTGTAGGAGACATCTCCACTTCTGCCTCCAACTCTTGGGATTCATATGAGTTCACCAGATCTAATATCCCTTCAGGTCTACTATCACTGCTTGGACAAAGGTCCTTTTTCCAAGTGTACATCTCTTGGAAACACCCTCATGATATAATTTATATACAAGTGTGTACCTCTAAAATTTGTAGCACCATCCAACTTGTCTTTTAATCTCAAGGTTTGTTTAGTTAGCAACTATAATTAGTGATTGGAAACTACAATTGTAACTGTAACTGGAAACTACAATTGCAACTACAACTATAACTATAACTGGCAACTACAACTAAAACTACAACTGCAACTGTAACTGCAAATACAATTGTAACTGTGCAGTGGAAATATTTCAAGTAGCTCTAATACCATCTTGGTGTTTTATATGATTCTAAGGTATGATAGTTATTACCTTAGGATTAATA
>JZKD02S1825220.1:11461-22051 GCA_000966675.3 Picea glauca | reverse complement strand
CTTTCTTTCATTTCTTTTGCCAAAATTCCATTTTCTAGGGAAAACACCCCCGACCAACAATATGTGTTAACAAAACCTAATGTGGATCTTAATGGACTTAATTAACATGGTGGTGTTGCGTCTACAACAACCCACCTTTACTTTTTCTTTTAGAAGCAAAAGGAAAGAGGCCCCTTAGAAAATTTTTGAACCTAATGCCTAGTCCTTTTACTGCTTGAGCCTAATGCTAGTTCCTTGTATACCATGAGGGAGTTGAGGTCTTCTCATGATTTATGATTTTTTTATGGATTTTTATTATATCTTTTGATCTTATGATTACAAATGTATTCATGAGGATTATTTTACCTATGATATTTCGTCGACATTTGTGTGATGGAATTAACACACTATATGCATACCTTTCATGGATTACAAAGTGCTTGATGATCTAATCTGGATGTAGGGTTCGATTTCTAGTGAATATATTGAATAATTTTGATGTTATTAATCATTTTTATGAATTACTTATTCAAGGTCTACATACCCTTTCTAGCATGTGGTTCCTAACATCTTCATCTTTAACTCTCATAATATTGGAAACATATTAACTTGAATCATAAGGTCACTAATCCTTTCTATGTGATGGAGAATATGTGCATGCAACTATTATGCTAGTTATTTAATCTATATCATAGATGATTTCCTTGAAGACACCTCTCCTATTCATTTTCTTCATTTTTAGTACTTATTCATAAGTTTACTTAAAGGCAAGAAATGTAACATTTCTCATGTATTGGTGAATGTCCCTTTAATCACATAATTTATCTCGTCTCTTTATATGGTTGCAGGAACATATCAACATGATCTATTCTCTTAATAGTTACACTAGCCTTGAGATGAAAATGGGGGAATCCATTGATAACCTTCCCTTTTCTCCTTCCCTTTCTTTGAAAATCCAATCTCGAGGCTTATTGAGTATTCTCCTTCTTTTATTCTATTATTTTCCCTAAAAAACCCTTATAGTTGAATTATGCTTGACAAGAGATTTCCAACGAATGTAACCATACTTATATCTAAGTTACATACTAGAACTTATGCCCCCCCTGAACTTTCTTAATCCTTCACTCACCTTTTCCACTTCACGGCCACATGGTACCCACGTGGCTCTCGCTCATTTGTACCATCCAATGTGGCACCAATGTGGCGCTGATGTAGAACCCACCACATGTCCTCTTCGTCATAAGGACTTCTCCATCTAGGTTCTTTAGTCCTCCGACCCATTCACCGATGAAAAACTTTTCATCGTCATAGTCTCCCATCTCTATCACTTGGTTTCTGACATCTCCATCATGAATTTTTTGTGATCGGGGCTCCATTTCTCCTATCCTATACACTATGCTCAATTTTTTGACAATGATGATCTCCTCTACCATATCCGATGACGCTTGGGAATCTGTAATTAAAGTCCTCAATCATATCGGTTCCGTAAATTTGGCCGACGGTTAACAACCTCTCGTTTCCCTAGATATCACGTTTGACCCTTGGAACTTCCACCACCCGCCATCTAGCATCACATGTGTCACTAGAACTCGATACTAACCATGACCCCAAAACTATAGATCACACTGAAATGTGGCACATTACCCGCATGACAGGTGGACCCATCTTCAACTTTACAAGTGGAATAACATGGATATACCCATTATCACAACACAATAGGTCTTATTCAACTAGGTGTTGACACATGTTCTCTTCGTCATCTAGATCTCTTATAGCCTTAACCTCGCTCACTCCAACGAATGGTCCAAGTCTATTCGCTTACTAAATCAACAAATTTCAATGGCTCTTACTCTCCCATGCCATTAGTGATCCCTCATCATCGATGACCCTCTAACTCAGTGAAACCACATCATCAGTGATCCCTCAGCATATACACTCCTTACCAATCTGTTGAGCACTCAACACACCCTAAAAATATTATGTCAAATTTTACTTTTTGGGTACCACTTGATCTTTTGCACTGTCTAATTTGACTTCAATGTGAAAAATGTTTCCTTTTCTTATCATCGTGGCTCTCATTAAGTCTTTCAAAGTTTTCTTGAATCTATGAAAATTAATGACTTAAAAGGATTAAATCTTAAATAAACAATCAACAGCCAAAACGTTTCACTTGACGTGCCCCCAAATTCGGCATCGGAAGGAATTAAGAAGTTTTAAAGAATCCTTCGGAAAACCTCAATCGTTGAGCCGTGATATTCATTGGCTATTGGCGAAAGGAATATTTCATTCACAACAAGTATCACATAAGGATATCACTGATAGACAAGACCTTACATGCTTGTCAGAATCAGGGAAATCCAAATCAAGACGAACATTGTGACTACGCTGAGGAGTTTCCCCCCGATTGTCAATCCTCGATATCTTTTTGGCATCGGCGATCCCACGTTTAGTGTAAGAATGCACGATTGGAAGAAATTCCTAACTCCAACTAATACTCGTGAGATGAGTCACCAGTTTCCACTACCATGTGTCCCAAGCTAGGTTTTCCATGTCAGCACCGTACGATTAAATCGATCGACATCAGAAGTTTTTTACAGAAGAACATCATTGAAAACACCCATAACACTTTGTCGACTCCTGATCCACCCACTAGGAAAGCAACATGATGGGACATTTTAGGGCTAGATATGTTGCATTCTGGAGCATTTAAGGGAATAATTAATTTCAAATCTCGCATTAGTTTCTAACTCATGCATGAATCAAAAGGACCATTTGAATTTACTGATAGAACACATCACCCTCTGTGCCTCCGCTATCAACCCACAATGAATTAAATTGTAGAGATTCAGCGGTGGGTTTGTTTCAATTTCACTCATCACCTGAATTAATTGGTTGATATGACCAGTAAGTTCTTTCCCGTTAAATCCTCTCAAACCATTGTAAACAATATCATTCTACGCGTAAACGAGTTTTAGAGCATCCAAAGGAGACAGACGAGAAATTCAAAATCTTTCGAGCCCCCCGTGAGTATGAAACTACAAAGTTTATCCAACATTATAGGTATGTACTAGTCTAGATTTTCTATGTTTTCACTTCATATATACAATATCTCTCTATGCACAGGCCCTAAAGGATTTTATTTCAATTTTCCATAATAATGCCTCCAAGAAATCCAAATAAAAGGAGATCATCGAGAGAACCAAAACTAAAGGAACCAGAGGTGGGAGAAGGTTCGTCCCCAGGGCYAGTAAAACAATTAGAATTTTCTCCAAGGCTGGAACYAGTCATCAGAACGTCCACCAAGAATATTTTCACTCAAMCTCCAATATTTGGAGACACGGAGGTAAAAACAGGGGGCAAGGTAGTACTACCACATTAGGGAGAACTCTTCAAGAAGATCAGCAGGGAAGAATTCCCAGAATATATCCTAGACAAYGACCCTGATATGAGGATGCTCGATGACGAAGTCTTTCTGAACATTCCAAGATCATACTTGCACATGYTGGCAAGCAGAAATCTGGTTCTCCCCTGCATAGAACTCCTAAAGTGGMTCATCGACCACACARACACATGGAAGTGTTTGATTAATCACGTCAATGGYGAGTGTGTCGGGGTTTTCCTTCCAGTAGAGGCACAAAATTATTACAATATTAGAGACCCGGAAGAGCGACTGAACATCGATTTCTTCATCAAATTTTATGAGCACCATGACATCGATCGAGTGATGACTTCATGGTGGAGAGAAAATAAAAATTACAACAATATGACCTCTGGCTGGTACCAGACAACCTACTTATGGGAGCCATATATCTATCTAATGGCCCTCATCTTCTGCTTATATGGGGAGAAATATTGTTTTAGGTTCTTAGAGGCTTAGATGACTCTAGATTACAGTGTGGCCATTTCTGGGAGAGGTTTTAACCGAGGTTCCATCATTTCAAAACAATTTAGCATTTGCATTCAACAGGCTCAGATGTTGAAGGAAGGAGAGACTAATCCTTCTACATGGCTTCCTATTTCTTGGACATCATGAGCACCATAAATGCTTTTGTCGGCATGAATTTGAGCTGGAAAACCTCAAAACTCTTGTCCATGTATATTTCAGTGTCTTATGGGAGAACATCTACAAAAGATCCTACTCCCTCATCTGCGATGAATTCATCGCTCATATTCATTTTATCCTTTTCAAGAAAGAGTGTCCAAGGCTATCGACTGTGGCACAAAAGGTGATAGCAAAAGTGGGCCACTGGTATTTCGACGAACGCGATACCTACATCAGGGTATTTAGGGCCACTGGAGCACCTCATCTCCTACCAGCACATGTTCCTGACTGACTTGTTTTGGGGGAAATATGCTACCAAACCATCCTGCAAGGTTACAATGCTACCCTAGTGAAAGATAAGAAGTGGACATTTATACCCTATGGATTCCATATAGGTTTCTACCTAGTAAAATACATTTCTCAAGCCAAGTAGGAAGGACTGAGCCAATTGGATTTATGATTCCAGAACAACCATTTCCGCAAACATGACCCAAGGGGTTTAGTTTTGAAGCACGCATTGCAAGTGTCATCCTGCTGGACATATGCCCATGACAAATTCGAAGGTGAGTTCTTCATTGAAAAATTCCCAAGACTAGGATGAAGTGGTGGCAAGGGTGGTCGACCCTAGAATGACCAAGTTTAGATCCATGAGCCTAGATGAATAGGAAACAATCATAGAACAATCGGCTCAAGGAGCCCTTAGGGACATAGAATAAATGGTAGAGGTCGAAGTAGCAGAAGACCCCCAGGTAGCGGCTAGAGTAGAAGAGATTCCCTGAGGAACCTCGGTGCAAGATAGAAGTTCCCCCGAAGGTCAAGATGCACGGGAGAGGGTGTTACTCATGATATAAAATGCACAGTGGATAATGTATTAACTACAAAATGACCCGAACATCATAAATATGCCAAGGCTCCCTGTTGCAACTTGGATGAAATCTAGATGGGACCAAGTGGCCATGAATTGATAGACCTTGATGAAATTATCGGGTTAGATGACCCTGAATTCACAATGACACCAGCTGGGTCGCCGACATGTGTTTCGAATTTTCTAGATACCCTCGAAGCATCACAAAGGATCGGTGCATCAAACTCCTTAAGTGAGATGATAAATATATATGACTATGATGAGATCCCATGGGTATCTCTTGGGACCCCTGTGCATCTCAAAGAAGAAAAAGGACCTGAGAAGACATCTTCTCTTGTTCCTAACACCCAAATTCAGGAGGTCCCACAGAAATAAAACAAAGTTGAGAGTGTCCTAGACACTAAACTGCCCGATGCACCAGGGACCTAAGTAGACAATATAAAGGGAGATCCAAGGTCGAATGAGCCAAAGGAAGGAGCCCCGCAGTAATAAATCGGTGTCTCATCAGTCGATGAAAAATTAAGTATCGAGTCTATCCCCAATGCTTCTATTTCAATCGGTACTCAAACCTTCGATGAGCGACAAACATAAGTCGAGCCTTCGGAGCACAATGAGGAAGTTCAAGAACCTAATCTTGATCAAGTATACACCATCGAAAGTCTGGGGAATACACTCACATGGGGGATCAACAGATTCCCAAACCCATGGACGAAGTAGCTGACATAAATTCCATAGATTATGATAGTAAAAGGAAATATATCATCCAGAGGACCACCAAGAAGAGGAGTATCACTTTATATGGCTCCATCCTCATCACTACAGAGGAAAATTTGATCAACACAAAACATGTTAAGACCTCCGAACTCATCGACGTAGTGATGGAAATCACAGATTCCACCATGGACAGAGCTAAAAGAGATGAAAAAGAGTTTTCCTTTGCCCTTAAGGAACTAGAACATTTGTGTCACTTGGCTAACTACTATCAGGACACCACATAGGTTGCTTTGTACCTTAGGAGTGAATTAAAGGAGACCTATAGAAAGTTCACAGATGAGTGACACCTATTCACTACAAGGATAGCCAAACTATGGGAGGACACCCTCATGGCACTTGTGACCTGCAAATATATAGAGTAGTGGTATGATAATGCACAACAAGTCCTCGAGAGAGTTGACTACATTGGTGCAGTACAACAGGGTCGAGATAAATAAGAACACAAAATTTGGGTGTTGAATAAAAGCAGTCTTGATCGCATAAAGCAATCGGCCAAGTATTGGGCAAAAATGTCTCAGGAACCACACCTATAAATTCAATAGAAATGGGACAAGTGTGAGAAACAATGGATGAATATCAATTGGGTGATGAAACATGTCGAACTCCCCGATTTTTCCACACTCGATGACTTTTTTGACCTGCGCGACATAGTCAAATCACATATCGAGCAAGACTCGGCATGGGCCGAAGAACTTGCAAAAGAAACAGACATAGTGCTAGGTCAGGTGTGACATTTTACATAACACCTGATCAAAGCTCGGGCTATGTTGGAATAGTTAAGTTCTAGTCTAGTCAAGTATCCAGCACATCACTACTATAAATGGACAAAATTTATGACTCCCTACTGTCGTACCCCCAACATTTGACGTCGCTCAACCACCGCTTATGAGGGATCAACATGCATCGAAAAATCTCCAGTGGTTTTTACGATGTTGGACTATTGTCGATATTCTGACTCCCCTTACGTCTGACGACCGACGACCTTTAAAAATTTAATTTCAAAGGACAACCGAAAAAATACCGACGACGTCCATCGGTCTACCAATGAATATTCTGACACTATCTCGCCAACACGACCGATGAGCATGTTGTAGTTATGATGCTTTGCTAGGAGCGTTTCTCATCGGAATTTCGACTTGTAGTAGTCAGAAGACCGATGGACCTGAATATTAAAAAAAAAAAAAAATGTTGAAAAGAGGTGAGCCATTGTTTTTCTCAAGTTCATAAAAGGAACTAAATGTTTCTTCAACACTTACCAACCCATTCTGGTTTCCAAATTCTAGAAGATCCCAAAGAAAATCATCGGTTGGCTCAAGCTTCAACAAAGGGAGAGACGGATTGGTTGTTGCAATTGGAAATGGGGCATAGAAATGGCATGGAATTTATCAAAAGATGATTCTATCAAGTAATAGGGAAAATAAATGGCATGGAATTTATCAACATTAGTCCCTCATGGATGCATAAATGTACTATCCATGTTCATACCAAACCAAAATGTATTCACTTGTAGCACCTATGGGATTCACAAAATGGGTTTAGTAACTCTAATCGTCTAGTCATACCATTTGTTGAAAGTGGCCTCATTGAATGCAAAATTCTYAGTGTCCTKCCAACTCTTCCAAGCATCAAATTGCAATGAAAGAATTTGTTGATTGGACATGGGATGAAGTTATCTTCCCTACAGGGGATTCCATTTCCACATCCCAAAATCAACCAATGGATAGCCATAGATGAATTAGGTGGATTATGTGTGGGGATTAGCACATGGATGAAAGACTTCGTGGTGTAGACCCCTGACCCTTAGGTTAAGGTCCGCGCAGGATCACTCTTTTTCTGCCCTTTGAATCTAACTGACTCTTTGATTCCTTTTCAGGAAATCAAAAACACCTACAATGGTGTCACCACAGGTCCTTATGAATTGAGCCTGTGTGCACAAACGCTAAGCACCAATTCAAATTCTCCGATCCACTATGTGATCACGTCCTTCATTACTTCGAAACTTTGGATATCGCTACTTCGTGACTCCTATTACCGAGTGTCTTGACTCTTCGACTTCCGAAACCTGAATTGTCGATTCACCGAAATGTAGGCCTCATTATCTTCCACACTTATATCGCGTTTCATGATTTTAGGAATCTCCGGAATAAATATCCTGACCTCCTATTTCCCGAAATGCCGAAATGATGAATTTCGACACGTTTCCCAGTGCTATCCCCACCACAGAACTTTCCTCCTTTTTGGGATTTCATACTTCACAATTCCATGAATCCTAATTCTAAGCTTTCGGTTCTCCAACCCATGAACTCCTAAAATGGTCAACGAATCTGACTTTGCTTCTTGACAAGTATGCCACCTGTCCACTCCACTGTCTTCTATCTTTGGAAGTGAATTCTTCTGCCCCCTCAAAACCTCCGAACTCTAGAATGAACATTCACGAGTAATCCAACGACCCTCATCGGCTTGGATCTACAACCCTATCTCTCTTGAGCTTATACTTTGGAAAAAAATCACCATAACCCCCCATGCTCCTCTGTAAGATCTAATGGCTCTCGGGACTTCGCAAATTCTCCACAGAGAATTTCGACCACCTAAATCTCTTCTTCAAAGATCCCTGGTCCTGATTTGACCCTACATCTCTCTTCTGGAACTTTTCCTCTGCATGATGGCTATAGTTCCCTTCTACTCTTCAAACCCCTTGAAAACGCTAACTCTCCTGAGCTTTTCTTCTCCAACTCAAGCCTCCTAAATGACTTCTGCACACACTCCTTGCGACACTTCTTCAAATAATTCGAAGTATTTGATTTCTTCGACCCTGTGTACTTCCCTTGCGACAGTAGTCCTTCAACTCTTCTCTCTGTTGACAAGTTATGAACTTTCAACTAGCCTGCGCACAACTTGCACGACCGTTGTGCCTGATTTTCACTTCTACGGGAAATGAGAACAATGGTATCCCTCCTAAGATTTTCAGAGATGAACTTTGAATCCGTCAACGCACTCCTTGCGGACTCTCCACTACACTCCTTGTAGGAACTCTTGCTCAGATAGAGAAACAATTGAAACTCATTCCCTTACTCTCTCAGATTTTGAATACTAAACATGAAATCATACATACATAGCATAAAAGAAAATGTACAATAGAAAGAATAAAACAACCATGAGAATAACATTCAACATGTATACACAGAAATCATTAGAACACAATGACCCTGAATCAAAGCTTCATATATCAATTTTAGAACTTTTGTACATGGGTTCTTCTACATAGCTCTCTACTTCTTCTCCTCTCTGCTCTATGCTCCATTGATAATTTTGCTAATGTTACAAATGATACAAGATGAGGGTGTCTATAGTCGGTTTTTCCTCCTACGCTCTAAACTATCTAATCTAGAATTTAATTCTACCTACTTACATTAACTGCCTATAATTGCCTCTACACCTTACAGATGAGAACGGATTGCTCAAGATCTGTTTACAACATGGAAGTATGCATTCTCTTAACTATTACATTAATTTTTCAAAACATTTAAACAAATGTGCGCTGGTGCTTTCCAGTTGTCTTTCGTCTTTGCGCTTGCTTGCTTATGATGCTCCTTCATCATAATCCATCGCTTGAAAATTTTCATGAACTCCTATTCATGAGCTCTTGCACTATCTGCCCATGCTTTTGAATGTTTGTTTCACTCTCCCAGATGGAATCTTCAACTAGATGTCCCTTCCACTTGACCAAGTATTCAAAATACTCTTTTTTCCTGGTCCTCTTGCTGAATCTCTTGTCAAGTATTCTATCCATCTGTGGCTTTTTAGCTACAAGAATTTGTTTATCCCACTGACCCTCTGTCTATTCACTGTCTGCTCCTGCTTCTCTAGGTTTGTACGGGTACAAATCTGAGATGTTGAATATCAGTGAAATTTCGATCCCATTGGGTAATTCAATCTCATATGCATTCACCCCAAATTTCCTTATGACCCTGCATGGTCCAATTTTCTTCATCCTCAGTTTGTTATATGTTCCCCTTGGGAACCTTTCCTTCCTCAAGTGTGAAAGAATCAAATCACCAAATTCAAATTGAAGTTCTCTCCTGTATTGATTTGCTCTGCGCTTATACTCCTGGCTTGAATTCTGCAGTCGCTCCTCCACTTGGTTGTGAATTTCTTTCATTGCTTCTGCAAAATCTTCTGCACTAGCACTTCTAGTGTCATCCTGTTCTGAATATTTCAGTTCAGAAACTCCCCTGGGTTGCATTCCATAAACAATTTGAAATGGACTCTGCCTTGTGCTTCTATTGATCGAATCATTATAAGAAAATTCCACCTGTGGCAAAATGTGATCCCACTGACTGTGGTGTTCAGTCACTAGCCTCCTTAGTAAATCTCCCAAGCTTCTATTTACAACTTTTGTTTGCCCATCCGTCTGAGGATGATAAGCTGAGCTAAAAGACAAACTTGTCCCCAAATTTTTCCATAAAGTCCTCCAGAAATGTCCCACGAACTTGGTGTCTCGATCTGAAACGATGCTCCTTGGTAAGCCATGAAGTATGACAACTTCTTTGAAGAACAGGTTTGCAATGTGAGTTGCGTCACTGGTTTTCTGACATGGTATAAAATGTGCCATTTTCAAAAAAAATTCCACTACCACAAAGATTGAGTCATAACCTCTTTGCGTTATTGGCAATCCCAACACAAAATCCATGCTTATTACATCCCATAGCCTCTCTGGTATGGGTAACGGCTGATATAATCCTGTGTTCTGTCTTCTTCCTTTTTTGTGCTGACAAATTCTACATTTGTCCACAAATCTTTTGACATCGGCCCTCATCCCTGGCCAAAAATACGAGCCATTCAATTTTGAGAATGTTTTATCATGACCGAAATGTCCGGCCAATCCTCCACTATGTTTCTCCTTCAACAGATTCTCCCTCATGGAGCATTT
>JZKD02S1825209.1:77071-92208 GCA_000966675.3 Picea glauca | reverse complement strand
TATGAGTGCATATAATCGGCTCCCTCCGTCTAACAGAGTCCATGCTTCCATCTGCATCCTTATTGTCTTCTGCAATATATAATTGGCTCTCTCTGTCTAACAGAGTCCACGCTTTCATCTTTTTGTCTTCTACAAAACGTTATAAGTCTTTCTCTGACTTCTTTTTGTCTTTTCTTCTTCTAAGTCTCTTCATGATTGATTCAGAGTATTTCATCCTTTCATGTGTATTATCTAATGATATCAATCCTTATCTTGTTGTTCTTCCATAGGTATAGTTCTTCTTGGAATACATTATCTTCCAGGAGATAGATATACAAGATATGTACAGAGACGATGCAAACAAGATATGTACAAGAAATAAGAAGAGTATTGTTACCTTTAGAAGAATAAGTCTCTTTCATCCTGCTTAGTCTTATTTGTAGGTTCCTTTTCTTCGACAACTGATGCTTCGTGTTTCTCCTTCCTTTTCTTTAGCTCGGGACAATGATTCTTGTAGTGACCATACTTTTGACAGTTGAAGCATTGTATTTCTGAAATGTCTTTCTTTTGATTTGGCTTCCTCCTTGAGCCAAACTTGATTTTATTCCTGAAATTCTTGAATCTTGCTGTGAATCCCTGATCATTGTACTTCTTTTGGGGTTTCTATTTTTCACTGATCCTGGATTCTTCTTGAGAACAACAAGTCCAAAGTTCTTCAAATGTAGGATACTCCTTTCTTGTGTTCATGCTTGCGGTAAATGCATCTCACGTCTTGGGAAGACCATTGAGTACTATGTTTACCAATTCCTTCTCTGAAATGATCTCTTCAATAGATTGTAGTTGATCTCCTAATTGGGAGATCCTCACAAAGTATGATGTTCTACTGCCCTCATCATTCATCTTCATGTCACAGAGATCATTCTTCAGACTCATAACTTGTCCAATGTTTCTGACCAAGAAGAGATTTGTTAGGGCATCGTACATCTTCTTCGATGAGTTAAGATGGGAGATGTAGGGTATCAAGTGGTCTTTTATAGATTCCACTATGATACTCATGGCATTGATGTCACCGTCTTTGAACTTCTCTATAACTATAACGTTTTGTGGTTCCTTCTCTTTTCCTTCTTCAAACTCTGGTTCCACGATCTTTCCTTTCATGATATCCAACACTTTATTCTTGGCAAGGATGAGGTCAATCCTTGTCTTCCATGCTCTGAAGTTAGAGGCTCCATCTAACTTGTTCTATGACTTCATAGAATAAGTCATGGCTTCTTTGACTTGGTCAAACCCTAGATTTAACCACAAACTCAAACTTGACGTCTTGGCTTGCTGAGAATACCAGGAGATGCGCTAGGCTAGGGTGCACTGATCTGCCCAGAGATTAGGTTAATCTCTTCACTTAAGGTGTCTCAACGAGAGGATTAGGGTTTTTGTAACTGCACCTGCTAGTAACCCTAGCGACAGTGCTTCAACGAGCTTAATATCCTTTTGGCTATGTTTCCTTCCAGCGGTTAGACTAAATGAAGGAGGTGTGGGCCCATAACCTGTTAGGATATAATGGATGTGCTCATTTTACCATTGACAATATCTCTATTGTCACCCAACCATAGGCCGAAGCCACCCTCCGAGCACCTTAACCTTGACAGAGAATCACTTCGGAAGCAAACNGCTTCCGTCTTGTTGTCTTCTACAAAACGTTATAAGTCTTTCTCTGACTTCTTTCTGTCTTTGCTTCTTCTAAGTCTCTTCATGATTGATTCGGCGTATTTCATCCTTTCATGTGCCTTATCTAATGATATCAATCCTTATCTTGTTGTTCTTCCATAGGTATAGTTCTTCTTGGAATACATTATCTTCCAGGAGATAGATATACAAGATATGTACGAAGACGATGCAAACAAGATATGGATAAGAAATAAGAAGAGTATTGTTACCTTTAGAAGAAGAAGTCTCTTTCATCCTGCTTAGTCTTCTTTGTAGGTTCCTTTTCTTCGGCAACTGATGCTTCGTGTTTCTCCTTTCTTTTCTTTAGCTCGGGACAATGATTCTTGTAGTGACCATACTTTCGACAGTTGAAGCATTGTATTTCTTAAATGTCTTTCTCTTGATTTGGCTTCCTCCTTGAGCCAAACTTTCTTTTGTTCCTGAAATTCTTGAATCTTGTTGTGAAGCCCTAATCCTGGATTCTTCTTGAGCACAGCAAGTCCAAAGTTCTTCAAATGTAGGATACTCCTTTCTTGTGTTCATGCTTGCGGCAAATGCATCCCACATCTTGGGAAGACCACTAAGTACTATGTTTACCAATTCCGTCTCTGAAATGATCTCTTCAATAGCTTGTAGTTGATCTCTTAACTGGGAGATCCTCACAAAGTATGATGTTATGTTGTCCTCATCATTCATCTTCATGTCACAGAGATCATTCTTCAGACTCATAACTTGTCCAATGTTTATGACCGAGAAGAGATTTGTTAGGGCATCATACATCTTCTTCGATGAGTCAAGATGGGAGATGTAGGGTATCAAGTGGTCTTTTATAGATTCCACTATGATACTCATGGCATTGATGTCACCGTCTTTGAACTTCTCCATAACTGCAATGTTCTGTGGTTCCTTCTCTTTTCCTTCTTCAAACTCGGGTTCCATGATCTTTCCTTTCACGATATCCAACACTTTATTCTTGGCAAGGATGAGGTAAATCCTTGTCTTCCACGCTCTGAAGTTAGAAGCTCCATCTAACTTGTTTTCTAACTTCATAGAGTAAGTCATGGCTGCTTTGACTTGGTCAACCCTAGATTTGACCGAAAACTCAAACTCGACGTCTTGGCTTGTTGAGAGTACCAGGAGATGCACTAGGCTAGGGCGCACTGATCTGTCCGGAGATTAGGTCAATCTCTTCACTTAAGGTGTCTCAACGAGAGGATTAGGGTTTCTGCAACTGCACCTGCTAGTAACCCTAGCGGCACTGCTTTGGTGACTACTCCTGCTAGAAACCTTAGCGGCAGTTCTCCAATGAGCTTAATATCCTTCTGGCTATGTTTCCTTCCAGCAGTTAGACTGAATGAAGGAGGTGTGGGCCCATAACATGCTAGAATATAATGGATGTGCTCATTTTACCATCGACAATATCACTATTGTCACCCAACCATAGGCCGAAGCCACCCTCCGAGCACCTCAACCTTGACAGAGAATCACTCCGGAAGCAAACCCTAGGCTAGATAGTCCAAGCCAAACGTGATCTGCTAGCTGCAGCAGCTGCAATGGCAGCTCTCCTCAAACCTACGCACAAGTTGTTTCTCTGCAATTTTGAGACTGCCTACCAGAATGAGAACTGGCCTCCTGTATTTATACTAATTCTGGCTAACTGTCTTGGCCGACTTCTCATTCTGGGTATCTGTTTGTTCAGTATATATTATTATTTCTAGCCGAATTCTTCTCTTGGAGGCTAATAACCTAATATAAATTATCTTCTTGAGCCGACAAGTCTTCTAGGGTTATTAGCCAACTCATTAGGGTTTCTTCTTGCTTCTCGGAGTATTNAGAAATACACAATCACAAGAGACACAACATTTATCCTGGGAAACCCTCATGGGGGAGAAAACCCAGCAAAAACTTCCTTAATATAGATAGCCAATACAATGCCAAGAGAATAAATTAAACAAGACAGAAATTCCTCTCCCAAGTAGTGCGCCTCTCTCTCTCTCTCTTTCTTCTTCTCCAACTGCAGCTCCAGACTTGTGCTCTGATGAACAAGTGAGTGTGTGTCCAAATGAGGCGTTAGCCTCTCTTATTTAAACAATCTGGCAGGCGCTGGAGTGAGGTGTCTTTTCACTGGCAGGGCCGACTTCTCAATCTAGGTGGTTATAACCACTTTAATATATTCTGGGGCCGACTTTTCATTTATCCCATTACAATTAGGGTTTGACCAATCCATAAAAGGGGATTTGGTCAATTACAATACTCGACATGATCAATCCACAAAAAGGGATTGATTTAATGAATAATACATCAATAATAATTAGAATACTCTTTTCAGTTACATTATTTCAACACTCCCCCTTAACAAGAAGGGTATTCTACAATAACATCATGTGAGAGAAAGGGCAGCATCATCAACAACATCTTGGAACACTGACTGGAATATCTATAAATCATCGGAAGTTTTTCTCATCATCAATATCATCATTCATAGCAGAGAGATAGAATGGCATCATCATGCTCATCAACAAGAGGCTAAGGTAATATCATCATCATCTTCAGCGTGAGGCTAAAGTAACATCATCATCTTCATCATGAAAGATGAAATGACATCATCATCATCATCTTCAGCAAGAAGCTAAAGTCGCATCATCATTGTCAACTTTAGCAAGAAGCTGAAGTGGCATCATCATCATCATCTTCAGCAAGAAGTTGAAGTGGCATCATCATCATCAACTTCAACAAGAATCATCATAAACTGCATCAACATGGATTAGTATAACACTAGTACATCATCATCATCAATAAAAACACAAGGCCGATACAACATCAAAAGCAACAATATCACAACACAAAGGTTGGAGCATCATCATCAATAACAACAACATCACAACACGAAGGTTGGAGCATCATCAACATCAAAACTAGGTTGAGAGTCTTCAACATGAGGCTGACATCACAACACGAAGATGGAAACACATCATCACTGCACGACACTGACACATTATCACAGCACGAGGCTAGCATGTCATCAGCACGAGGCTGACATCACAACACTTAAGCTGACACATCATCACAGCATGAGGTTGGCACATCATCACAGCACGAGGCTGGCATGTCATCAGTACGAGGTTGGCATCACAACAATTAAGCTGACACATCATCACAACAATTAAGCTGGAATCACAACACAACAATTAAGCTGGAATCTCAACACAACAATTAAGTTGGCATCAACAATTAAGATGGAATTTCAATACAACAATTAAGTTGGAAGCACAACACTCGACTGACATCTCAACACAGCAATTAAGATGGAAGCATAGCACTCGGCTGGCATCTCAACACAACAATTAAGCTAGAATCACAACACTAGGATAGCATCTCGACACAACAATTAAGCTGGAAGCACAACACTCAGCTGACATCTCAACACAACAATTATGTTGGAAGCACAGCACTAGGCTGACATATCAACACAACACTACTCCCCCTATCGAGGGAGGTCCTTTCGGACTATACCGATCTTATCTCGAAAGTGCTCAAAATTTACATGAGATAGAGGCTTGGTCAACACATTGGCAACATGTTCATCCGTGCTAACATATTGGAGCTTTATGGCTCCTCTCTGCACCATGTCACGGATGTAATGGTATCGGATCTCTATGTGTTTTGACTTTTCATGAAATACAGGATTCTCTGTCATCTTTATGCAGCTCTGGTTATCACATAGGATCATGGTTGCTTCCATCTCTAGGTTGAATAGACCAGTCAACAACATACGAATCCATATGGCTTCACAACTGGCAGAACACGCAGCAATGTATTCTTCTTCTGCTGTAATGAGATCAATGCTTGATTGTGTCTTACTCTGGCATGAGATCATGGATGATCCCAAACTAAAACAACATCCTGAAGTGCTCTTCCTATTAGAGACACTTCCAGTCCAATCTGAATCAATGTACCCACTCAGTGTGAAATTATGATCTCCATCATAAGTGAGACCATAATCTAATGTACCCTTAAGGTAACTCATCACATGTTATGTAGCAACTAGGTGAACATGTCTGGGTTCTACCAGAAACTGCCTCAAAGTGTTCACGACAAAACAAATATCTGGTATGGTTTTCATCAGATACATCAACGATCCAATGATCTATCTATACAATGTGACATCAATCAATTCTGACGAAGTGTCGACCAAAAGCTTCAGCTTCATTTCCATGGGTGTATTCATGGACTTGCACTCCAACATATCAAATCTCTTCAGGATTTCAACTGCATACTTCACTTGGTTAAGGAAGATTCTCTCTGGGCTCTTCCATACATCAAGACCTAAGAAATAATGCATTAGGCCAAGGTCTTCCATCTCAAATTCTGAAGTGAGCTTCTTCTTACTGTAATGTCCCCACTTTGGGACATCATCACACTGCAGAGGTTTATGATGACTGGAGTAGCCATATGGATGTTATAGTGAGTACAGGGGTTTTTGAGAGGCATTGTGGGGTCCATCTTGCATTGCTCATCATATTCCATCATTATGAGCCACTCCACACAGGTTGTCCTTGGTTTCATTGCATTCCGACGATTTCCATAATTTTGACTATTTTGAGCTATAAGTTAATTGAATTCACTGAAGAGGTCATTTTGGGCACATTACTTGGAGGAACCTCTTAGTNGCTAGTTGCTAAAATTTAAATACTATGAATCTATCATCTAGATTCTAGATTCTATACTATGTAGACTATGACATATAAAGTAATGAAAAAGGAGAAACATCAAACAACTATCCTGTGCGCCTCCTTCCACCACCACAATTGCTGTGTGGGCCTCCTTGTGGTGGTGGTGGAGCCTCATGAGAAGGACGAAACTGTGCAAAAGTAGATGTAGACGACCGCAGTGGAAGTGAAGATGAAGCCCCTAGTGTTGTAGCTGGATTCCTGGACACGGGGAACATGACAATGGATGGGGGTCGCATCTCGACATGATCATCATCATTCAAAAGAGCATTCTCCAATTTCTCTAAAAGCAATACTCCCTCCAAATTATCCTCCTCTGGATTGTTGTTCCAATGCTTCAAGTTTTTATCCATCTTTGCTTCCTCACAGTAATGGGACAACAATCATAAGTTGTAATGAACATAAACCAAGCTCTTTTCCTGACCTAGATTCAACCTGTTTCTTTTGACGCTATGGATTAAACTGTAAGTGCTCCAACACCTCTCTGTAGAAGAAGTGTTCACCACCTGTGAAAGCACCCATGTTGCCAAAAGTTGCAGTTGTGGGGTAGCACCACCATGCATGTTCCACCACTTGAGAGAACTCAGATTCCCTCGATCTATAATTGCATGGTTGGTCCCAAAGGCACCATTGCTAAGGATGTAATGGCTCAATTGTCTCCTTCTGTTGTCACACTCCTCGTCCGGGGCCAATTTTTCCAATTCTTTCATATAACCTGTTTGAACCTCTGGATCTTGGTGTGGTCTTTTCTTGGTCCCACCACCAGGTGTTGGTGATGAAAGCCATGATGCATGATAGTATTTAGGTGTTAGAACATATGCTAAGGCATGTAGTGGAATATTTAGCATTTCCCACCGTTTTTCCACCTCTACACAAATTTGATTATAAAAGTTAACATCTCTAGGCTTAACAATGTCTTTAATATGCCCTAGCATGCTATTCATGTGCTCATACACCTCCCTAATGATTGGCCGATCCAAACCTGCAAACTTGAACATGTAATAAATTGGCTTGGTGAATTGCAAAACATACCGAACCTGTGACCAAAACTGACTGTCAAGAACCGTCTCCTTCACTACATGAACACCTTCTCTATCATTGCTCAATTCATCCCATGCATCACTCATCACCATAGCACCCAAATCTTGTATCACCTTCAATAGGCGCCTAAATGTGAGGTAATAGCTAGCAAATCTAGTTTTTGCAATCTTGAGTAGTTGCAACCTATAGTGAGTGTTGTAGAAATAATTGACCCTTGTNCGGGGAACATGACAATGGATGGGGGTCGCATCTCGACATGATCATCATCATTCAAAAGAGCATTCTCCAATTTCTCTAAAAGCAATACTCCCTCCAAATTATCCTCCTCTGGATTTTTGTTCCAATGCTTCAAGTTTTTATCCATCTTTGCTTCCTCACAGTAATGGGACAACAATCGTAAGTTGTAATGAACATAAACCAAGCTCTTTTCCCGACCTAGATTCAACCTGTTTCTTTTGACGCTATGGATTAAACTGTAAGTGCTCCAACACCTCTCTGTAGAAGAAGTGTTCACCACCTGTGAAAGCACCCATGTTGCCAAACATTGCAGTTGTGGGGTAGCACCACCATGCATGTTCCACCACTCAAGAGAACTCAGATTCCCTCGATCTCTAATTGCATGGTTGGTCCCAAAGGCACCATTGCTAAGGATGTAATGGCTCAATTGTCTCCTTCTGTTGTCACACTCCTCGTCCGGGGCCAATTTTTCCAATGCTTTCATATAACCTGTTTGAACCTATGGATATTGGTGTGGTCTTTTCTTGGTCCCACCACCAGGTGTTGGTGATGAAAGTCATGATGCATGACAGTATTTAGGTGTTAGAACATATGCTAAGGCATGTAGTGGAATATTTATCATTTCCCACCGTTTTTTCACCTCTACACAAATTTGATTATAAAGGTTAACATCTCTAGGCTTAACAATGTATTTAATATGCCCTAGCATGCTATTCATGTGATCATACACCTCCCTAATGATTGGCCGATCCAAACCTGCAAACTTGAACATGTAATAAATTGGCTTGGTGAATTGCAAAACATACCGAACCTGTGACCAAAACTGATTGTCAAGAATCGTCTCCTTCACTGCATGAACACCTTCTCTATCATTTCTCAATTCATCCCATGCATCACTCATCACCATAGCACCCAAAGCTTGTATCACCTTCAATAGGCGCCTAAATGTGAGGTAATAGCTAGCAAATCTAGTTTTTGCAATCTTGAGTAGTTGCAACCTATAGTGAGTGTTGTAGAAATAATTGACCCTTGTATGCCTGGGTGACAAATTTGATGAGTTGCTTCCCTCTCTTATAGAACCGATTAATCCATCCACATTCTCTATGCTTGACAATATAATGCATCAAAAGTTTCAAGGTGTGAACCAAACACCCAGACCAAAAGATGTGTGGATGAACTCGCTCAATGATTTTACCTGCTCCCTTATAGTTTGTTGCATTATCAGTGATTACTTGAATCACATTAGAAGGACCAACATCATTAATTGTTTTCAAGAGGAGATCTGAAATGTTTTGGGAAGATGCAATGATTGAAGAGGAGTCATGTGCTGCAAGAAACATTGCACCAATAGCAGAAACACCAAGAACATTGATCAAATGTTGGTTTCTAACATTTGTCCAACCATCTAATATAATGGATACCCCGTAGTTACCCCATGAATCTATAAACCGTGTTAGAGCTCTNAATGACATGATTAATCCTCAATGGGGATTTAATCCAATAATAAAAATAATAAGAATGCTCTTCGCAGTTACATTATTTCAACACTAGTTTCTCATTCCAATCATTCTGCAATACATCCTTTCATTTCACAATTCCACTCACCATTAGTAACATCATATCATATTTTGTGTTGATAACTATAATAATATAAATCGCTTTTCTCTGGAATGGCATGATCAATACAAGTTCATGCAAATTCCAAACTATTGTCATAGAATAGAGCATAATTGTTGTGGAGGGCCATAGTTCAAAATAAGTGTTCCACTGTTATTGGGATGTGTTGACTGTTAAATTTAGAGATGCTATTAAGTTCTTTTCAATTTACTAAATAATAGCATAAGCATGATCACTGAAAGATACACAATCACAAGGTACACAACATTGATCCTGGGAAACCCTAATGGGGGAGAAAACCCAACAAAAACTTCCTTAATATAGATTGCTAATACAATGCCAAGATAAAAGACCAAACACAAGAGAATATCCAACACTGAGCAATGCGCCTCTCTCTTCCTTCTTCCAACAACTGCAGCTTCCTTCAAACTTGCGCACTAGATGAGTGACTTGAGTGAGTGAGTGAATGAGGCGCTAGCCTTTCTTATTTATACTAGCTAAGGAGCGCTAGGGTGGTGTCTCTTCATCAAGCAAAGCCGACTTCTTCACTTATTGGCTAAATCCACTTTAATTAGGCCTAGGGGCCGACTTCTCAATTAACAACATATAATTAGGGTTTGTCTAATCCACAAAAGAGGATTTGGTTATACGTAAGTCCCGACATGATCAATCCACAAAAGGGGATTGATCCATAAGATAATAACTCAATAATAAGTAGAATATACTTCATAGTTACAATATTTCAACATTGACCACCTATTTCGACTAGGTGTCAACGTCATGTACCATGAAGATATGTACCTTGTGCCATGACAAGGTTGAAGACCTATGGCTCAACAGGGCAATCCTACCCCCATAACTTCTTTCTCTCTCCACAGAATGTTCGCTCCCCTGCGTGGGAAATTTTTGTAATGTAACATGTTGGCATGGGTCAAGTTTGCAATAATTTAGTGGCCTAAGACTTTATCATTAGGGAAGTCCTTTCATCGAGTGTTTTTTTTCCTTGGGTAATTAATTTTATTTTTTTAGCGATTTTAATTACTTGAGTTTTTCACTCAATAATCTTCGAAAGTTATGAAAGGCGTTCTAATAATCAAGTCCAGTAGGTAACTAAGGGCTAAAACTGTTTTAAATTACCATGCTAGACATCTCCTAGAGTCTTTCAGAATTCCGTTAAGTTTTGATAGGTGTTTTTAATAATTAAAATTTCCCGTAAATTGGAAATTTTTAATTATTTTTTATGTAAAATTTAACAATTTGGTACTTGGGGATTTTGTATAGGGGTATGAGTGTTCAAATAAAATAGTTTATGACCCCCTACACTCTTATACCAAGTTTCAGCTCAATTGGACAAGTTTTGCTAAGTCAATGTCCATGAGGAGTCTAAGTCAGTCAAAAATCAACAAATAATTGGCTAAGGTAAAAATGCCAAAAATTGTAAAAGAGACTAAAGTCATGAGAAAANAAGTGATGAAATGCGTTCTAATAATCAAGTCCAGTAGGTAACTAAGGGCCAAAACTGTTTTAAATGACAATGGTAGACATTTCCTAGAGTCTTGCGGAATTCCGTTAAGTTTTGATAGGTGTTTTTAATAATTAAAATTTCCCGTAAATTAGAAATTTTTAATTATTTTTTATGTAAAATTTAACAATTTGGTACTTGGGGATTTTGTATAGGGGTATGAGTGTTCAAATAAAATAGTTTATGACCCCCTACACTCTTAGACCAAGTTTCATCTCAATTGGACAAGTTTTGCTAAGTCAATGTCCATGAGGAGTCTAAGTCAGTCAAAAATCAACAAATAATTGGCTAAGGTAAAAATGCCAAAAATTGTAAAAGAGAATAAAGTCATGAGAAAAGGGGAGGGGGGGGAAATGATTCCTAGTGTATTTCCTAAGTGCGAAAGTGGTAATCCACATAGAAAGGACCCCCCCAAGTCAAGTTCTAAAATGCTCATGAGTTTCCCTAGCAAGAGGGGCACCCCCCCTCTTCATGAGTGTTTGGAAAAAGGTGAAAGCTAAGGTTAGGGAGGGCCTCACACCTTGGGCGGCTCCCTTGGACCATAGAGAGGATTTTTAAACACTAGGAAGGGTTTCCCACCCCCTCTAAACTCATTCCTCTCTCCCTTGGTGTGCCCATTGAGTGGACCCTCTCTTGCTTGATGTGACACTTGTAAAACATGCAAGGGGGGGCCCTATTCCTTCTCTCCCTTAAAAGAAGGCCCACTCTCCTCATTTTAGGATTAAGTTTCATTGTAAATCCATGCTTCCTATTATCCACCAAGTTTCACTAGGATGGATTTGTATATGAGCCGCCAAAGATTGAACAATGACTTGATCAAAATTCAGAGTTCAGAAGTCCAGCCGACCAATCTGGCCTTTTTTTCAATTTTTTTTATCACATTTCCATACCCTGCGGGGAATTGTAATAAGATATGTTGCATGATGAATTTTTTTAAAGGTTTATCCTCCTAAGACTTATCCATGAGTTGTTACTCTAGAGTGTTTTTTTTACTTGCTAATTATATTCTGTTGTCCAAACAATTTATAATTCCTGAGTTTTTTCACTCAATTTCTCCAAAGATGGAGTATATACTCATGGTTAGGCCTTAGCATGGTCATATAATCCTAGTGTTTACTATATATTACCATGCTAAACATAATCCTAGAGTTTCATGGAAATGTGCTAAGTCCCCCTTAGGATTTTTTAATTTTTTCAGTTAATAAAAAATTTCCCGTAAAACGAAAATTTTTAATTGTAATTTGTATTATTAAAAAAGTTGTACTAGGAAGCATCATATACCTTGGGGGTGCTCATTTTTTAACCTAGAGCACCCAATTTACCGAAGTACCCACTTTTGTGAGTGAAATTACTGATTTTAATCACTAAAAAGTCAATTTTACTCACGAAACCCAAAAAAGACAAAAAAAATCAGAAAAAAATCAGTATTGCTAAAATTTAGCAAAGTTGCCAAAAACATGTTTCAATATGTTTTGGAGTCAAATAAAGACAAAGAGTGTATGTGGCGACCAAAGAGAAGAATCTTGGGGATGAAACTTGAGTTATATGGCAGCCATCTATTGTTTTGAGCATGTGCTCAATAGAGAGGTGCGCCCCTCTTGGAGAGGTGGCGCATCCTTGAGTGGGCAGCCCATCTCTTAGAGAGGTGGTGCCCTCCTACACTCTCCACATTGCACACTTGTCATGGATTGGAGCAAGAAGAGAGGTGGAAGACCTTTGGTTACCACTTTTCATTCTTTACCTTACACTTGGTGCTCCCTCCTCACTTGGGCTCCCTTCCCCTCTCTCTATAAAACCAAGCACTCACCTCTTGTGCAAGCTAGTTGGAGCTTGGGTGATCTTGCTTGTTGATGTTATTGTAATATTTCTTTCTCATTGGAATAAAAAGGATTTGGAGGCTACTACATGGTGCAAATCAAATTTGTGTGGATTATCTATGTTCAATTTGTGTATGAGGTATAATATTTCTTGTTAATTTTTTGCATTTGTTGTTAACTCTTGACGTTGGAAGGGGAGCTACCTCCCAATAGGATAGAAATAGAAAAGCTAGCTTGCTTAATATTTCTATTGATTCATGTATGTTGGATGGTTTTGAATTGCATGCTTATTTAGCTTAATATTCATGCTTTCATGCTCCTATATTATGTGACACCAATGCATTTAACTCTTTTGCAAGAAGTTTTAAGTTGTGTAGGACATCTCACTTGAAGGATAGGTCGAACTAGCTTGCATCTTCCTCATTCTTCAAGATTGTGGTGAACAACATAGTCCCTCAGTTTTCCACCTGTTGACCACCTCTTCAACTAGGGGGGTCAACTCCCTGTACCATGAAGATATGCATCATCAGATGCAAACATGTCGAAGACTTTTTGGTTCCACAGGGCATTTTTTGCTCCAACACACAGTTTTGTAAGCGGGATTTCCAGACCCCTGCGCGGGTTTATAATGTAATAGGTCTACATGGATCATGGTTAGGTCAGTTGCCTTAGGGTTTCTTCATTAGGAGAGTTCCTTTCACTGAGTGTTTTTTATCCTCAAGAGGTTAATGNAGTTTCCCTAGCAAGAGGGGCACCCCCCCTCTTCATGAGTGTTTGGAAAAAGGTGAAAGCTAAGGTTAGGGAGGGCCTCACACCTTGGGCGGCTCCCTTGGACCATAGAGAGGATTTTTAAACACTAGGAAGGGTTTCCCACCCCCTCTAAACTCATTCCTCTCTCCCTTGGTGTGCCCATTGAGTGGACCCTCTCTTGCTTGATGTGACACTTGTAAAACATGCAAGGGGGGGCCCTATTCCTTCTCTCCCTTAAAAGAAGGCCCACTCTCCTCATTTTAGGATTAAGTTTCATTGTAAATCCATGCTTCCTATTATCCACCAAGTTTCACTAGGATGGATTTGTATATGAGCCGCCAAAGATTGAACAATGACTTGATCAAAATTCAGAGTTCAGAAGTCCAGCCGACCAATCTGGCCTTTTTTTCAATTTTTTTTATCACATTTCCATACCCTGCGGGGAATTGTAATAAGATATGTTGCATGATGAATTTTTTTAAAGGTTTATCCTCCTAAGACTTATCCATGAGTTGTTACTCTAGAGTGTTTTTTTTACTTGCTAATTATATTCTGTTGTCCAAACAATTTATAATTCCTGAGTTTTTTCACTCAATTTCTCCAAAGATGGAGTATATACTCATGGTTAGGCCTTAGCATGGTCATATAATCCTAGTGTTTACTATATATTACCATGCTAAACATAATCCTAGAGTTTCATGGAAATGTGCTAAGTCCCCCTTAGGATTTTTTAATTTTTTCAGTTAATAAAAAATTTCCCGTAAAACGAAAATTTTTAATTGTAATTTGTATTATTAAAAAAGTTGTACTAGGAAGCATCATATACCTTGGGGGTGCTCATTTTTTAACCTAGAGCACCCACTTTACCTAAGTACCCACTTTTGTGAGTGAAATTACTGATTTTAATCACTAAAAAATCAATTTTACTCACAAAACCCAAAAAAGACAAAAAAAATCAGAAAAAATCAGTATTGCTAAAATTTAGCAAAGTTGCCGAAAACATGTTTCAATATGTTTTGGAGTCAAATAAAGACCAAGAGTGTATGTGGCGACCAAAGAGAAGAATATTGGGGATGAAACTTGATTTATATGGCAGCCATCTATTGTTTTGAGCATGTGCTCAATAGAGAGGTGCGCCCCTCTTGGAGAGGTGGCGCATCCTTGAGTGAGCAGCCCATCTCTTAGAGAGGTGGCGCCCTCCTACACTCTCCACATTGCACACTTGTCATGGATTGGAGAAAGAGGAGAGGTGGAAGCCCTTTGGTTACCACTTGGCATTCTTTACCTTACACTTGGTGCGCCCTCCTCACTTGGGCTCCCTTCCCCTCTCTCTATAAAACCAAGCACTCACCTCTTGTGCAAGCTAGTTGGAGCTTGGGTGATCTTGCTTGTTGATGTTATTGTAATATTTCTTTCTCATTGGAATAAAAAGGATTTGGAGGCTACTACATGGTGCAAATCAAATTTGTGTGGATTATCTATGTTCAATTTGTGTATGAGGTATAATATTTCTTGTTAATTTTTTGCATTTGTTGTTAACTCTTGACGTTGGAAGGGGAGCTACCTCCCAATAGGATAGAAATAGAAAAGCTAGCTTGCTTAATATTTCTATTGATTCATGTATGTTGGATGGTTTTGAATTGCATGCTTATTTAGCTTAATATTCATGCTTTCATGCTCCTATATTATGTGACACCAATGCATTTAACTCTTTTGCAAGAAGTTTTAAGTTGTGTAGGA
>JZKD02S1825209.1:53172-65258 GCA_000966675.3 Picea glauca | reverse complement strand
ACTAAGAGGTTCCTCCAAGTAATGTGCCCAAAATGACCTCTTCAGTGAATTCAATTAACTTATAGCTCAAAATAGTCAAAATTATGGAAATCGTCGGAATGCAATGAAACCAAGGCCAACCTGTGTGGAATATGATGAGCAATGCAAGATGGACCCCACAATGCCTCTCAAAAACCCATGTACTCGCTATAACATTCATATGGATACTCTAGTCATCATAAACCTCTGCAGTGTGATGATGTCCCAAAGTGGGGACATTACAGTAAGAAGAAGCTCGCTTCAGAATTTGAGATGGAAGACCTTGGCCTAATGCATTATTTCTTAGGTCTTGATGTATGGAAGAGCCCAGAGAGAATCTTCATTAACCAAGTGAAGTATGCAGTTGAAATCCTGAAGAGATTTGATATGTTGGAGTGCAAGTCCATGAATACACCCATGGAAATGAAGCTGAAGCTTTTGGTCGACACTTCGTCAGAATTGATTGATGTCACACTGTATATACAGATCATTGGATCGTTGATTTATATGATGAACACCAGACCATATATTTGTTTTTTCGTGAACACTTTGAGGCAGTTTCTGGTAGAACCCAGACATGTTCACCTAGTTGCTACATAACATGTGATGAGTTACCTTAAGGGCACATTAGATTATGGTCTCACTTATGACGAAGATCATAATTTCACATTGAGTGGGTACATTGATTCAGATTGGACTGGAAGTGTCTCTAATAGGAAGAGCACTTCGGGATGTTGTTTTATTTTGGGATCAGCCATGATCTCATGCCAGAGTAAGATGCAATCAAGCATTGCTCTCAGTACAACGGAAGCATAATACATTGCTGCGTGTTCTTCCAGTTGTGAAGCCATATGGATTCGTATGTTGTTGACTGGTCTATTCAACCTAGAGATGGAAGCAACCATGATCCTATGTGATAACCAGAGCTGCATAAAGATGACAGAGAATCTTGTATTTCATGAAAATTCAAAACACATAGAGATCTGATACCATTACATCCATGACATGGTGCAGAGAGGAGCCATAAAGCTCCAATATGTTAGCACGGATGAACATGTTGCCAATGTGTTGACCAAGCCTCTATCTCATGTAAATTTTGAGCACTTTCGAGATAAGCTCGGTATAGTCCGAAAGGACCTCCCTCGATAGGGGGATTAGTGTTGTGTTGATATGTCAACCTAGTGTTGTGCTTCCAGCATAATTGTTGTGTTGAGATGTCAGTTGAGTGTTGTGCTTCCAACTTAATTGCTGTGTCGAGATGCTAGCCTAGTGTTGTGCTTCTAGCTTAATTGTTGTGTTGAGATGCCAGCTGAGTGCTATGCTTCCATCTTATTTGTTGTGTTGAGATGTCAGTCGAGTGTTTTGCTTCCAGCTTAATTGTTGTATTGAAATTCCAGCTTAATTGTTGATGCCAACTTAATTGTTGTGTTGAGATTCTAGCTTAATTGTTGTGTTGTGATTCCATCTTAATTGTTGTGATGATGTGTTAGCTTAATTGTTGTGATGCCAACCTCGTATTGATGACATGCCAGCCTCGTGCTGTGATGATGTGCCAACCTCATGCTGTGATGATGTGTCAGCTTAAGTGTTGTGATGTCAGCCTCGTGCTGATGACATGCTAGCCTCGTGCTGTGATAATGTGTCAGTGTCGTGCAGTGATGATGTGTTTCCATCTTCGTGTTGTGATGTCAGCCTCATGTTGAAGACTCTCAACCTAGTTTTGATGTTGATGATGCTCCAACCTTCGTGTTGTGATGTTGTTGTTATTGATGATGATGCTCCAACCTTTGTGTTGTGATATTGTTGCTTTTGATGTTGTATCGGCCTTGTGTTTTTATTGATGATGATGATGTACTAGTGTTATACTAATCCATGTTGATGCAGTTTATGATGATTCTTGTTGAAGTTGATGATGATGATGCCACTTCAACTTCTTGCTGAAGATGATGATGATGATGCCACTTCAGCTTCTTGCTAAAGTTGACAATGATGATGCGACTTTAGCTTCTTGCTGAAGATGATGATGATGATGCAACTTCAGCTCCTTGCTAAATATGATTATGATGATGATGATGTCATTTCATCTTTCATGCCGAAGATGATGATGTTACTTTAGCCTCACGCTGAAGATGATGATGATATTACCTTAGCCTCTTGTTGATGAGCATGATGATTCCATTCTATCTCTCTGCTATGAATGATGATATTGATGATGATAAAAACTTCTGATGATTTATAGATATTCCAGTCAGTGTTCCAAGATGTTGTTGATGATGCTTCCCTTTCTCTCACATGATGTTATTGTAGAATACCCTTCTTGTTAAGGGGGAATGTTGAAATAATGTAAATGAAAAGAGTATTCTAATTATTATTGATGTATTATTCATTAAATCAATCCCTTTTTGTGGATTGATCATGTCGATTATTGTAATTGACCAAATCCCCTTTTACGGATTGGTCAAACCCTAATTGTAATGGGATAAATGAAAAGTCGGCCCCAGAATATATTAAAGTGGTTATAACCACCTAGATTGAGAAGTCGGCCCTGCCAGTGAAAAGACACCTCACTCCAACGCCTGCCAGATTGTTTAAATAAGAGAGGCTAGCGCCTCATTTGGACACACACTCACTTGTTCATCAGAGTGCAAGTCTGGAGCTGCAGTTGGAGAAGAAGAAAGAGAGAGAGAGAGAGAGGCACACTACTTGGGAGAGGACTTTATGTCTTGTTTAATTTATTCTCTTGGCATTGTATTGGCTATCTATATTAAGGAATATTTTGCTGGGTTTTCTCCCCCATGAGGGTTTCCCAGGATAAATGTTGTGTCTCTTGTGATTGTGTATTTCTCAGTGATCCTATCTATGTTATGGTTATCTAGTGAATTGAAAAGAAACCTAATAATAGATTAAACCTTAACACACATTGCAGCAGAAAAGAGACCAAACAGTACCAGAGTTCACTAATGTCTTCCATACCTTGTGCACCAAGCTGGGTATCAAATATTTTGAGCGACATCTAGTGCTCAAGTACTACGACGGTCTGCATAAATACATCCAGACAAAAATGGAGTTTTTGGACATCTCATCCTTGGGCGTGGCCTATCGATATGTCGTCAAAATTGAGCAGAAGTTGAAACAAAAGCCGCGACAGTTTGGGTATGGGAACCCTTCACAGTAGAAACAGGGCAAAGGAAGCCCCAACCCATAGAACAAAGGACAGAGCAAAGATGGGCAACCTCAGGACAACCAGTCCAAGTCACAAAAAAATAAGGACAATGGGAAGACAAAGAAAGATACTTGGAAGTGGTGCGACTTCCACAAGAGCCCCTATTATAAAATTGTTGATTTCCACTCAAAGCAGTCATTGGTGGCTGAGGTAAAATCCTCTGAATCAGAAGCGGGTTCAGACTCTGAGTCAGAACCAAAAAAGGGGAGACGGATCATTGACATAGAATCCATTGCCACCGTGGCTACCACCATGATCCATCCTGGTGAACCTGATGAGCCAGTGGAAGGTGAGTGACTGTTTCATTCACAGATGTGGGTAAAAGTAACTTCGCTGCACTTCATCGTTGATAGCGATAGCCAGAAGAACCTCATCTCAGCAGAGGTCATCAAGAAGCTAGCCCTGTCGACAATGCCGCACTCGCAACCCTACACCATCGGATGGCTCCATCAAGGAAGTGATCTTCGTTTCATCCAACAGTGCCACCTGTTGTATGGCATCAAGCCATTCAAAGATGAGATATTGTGTGATGTTGCTCCCCTTGAAGTTTGTGATGTTTTTTTGGGCCAACCTTATTTATGGAAACGTCATGTTTCATATGAATCTAGGCCTCGTATTGTTATTATTACTTTGAACAGGAAATTGTACAGGATACCCGAGGCAGACCCACCTAGTGATATTTCCTTGATCTCTGCCAAGCAATGCAGGAAGGTCTTTTCTCAAACCGGGAATTTTTTCTTCTTCGTGATTCGCTCTCAAAGTAAGCGAAAGGTTGCAGACACATCCATGGCCTCCATGACCAACCTCTCCACGTAGTAGAAGCAATGGATAAGATTGTGGAAGAATACAAAGACATCTTCTCATCACCTACTGGGGTACCTCAGCACTGTCAAGTCAAGCATCCCATCGATCTTACCCCCGACATACTGCTACCCAATGGGCTAGTCTATCGTTGCTCTCTGCTAGAAAATGGGGAGATCAAGTGTCAGATCTAAGAATATCTCCACAAGGGGCACATCCGACCCAACTCATCACCCTGTGGAAGCCTAATCGTGTTGGTGTAGAAGAAATATGAGACTTAGTGACTCTGCATTGATTACCGATCCCTAAATAAAATCACAGTCAGGAACCGGTACCCGATTCCCTGAATCGACGATCTCCTTGATCAATTCAAGGGGGCCAAATACTTCAGTAAGATTGATCTGAAGTCTGGATACCATCAGGTCCCAATAGAACCAATAGATGTATGGAAAACTCCCTTCAAGTCAAAAGAAGGTCTTTTTGAATGGTTGGTTATGCCCTTTGGTTTGACAAATGCCCCAACAAATTTCATGAGGATGATGGATGATATCTTGCGGCATTTCACTAATTCTTTTGTGGTGGTGTATCTGGATGACATTCTCATCTACACCAAGACTTGGGAAGAACACTTGCAGCATATTCAACAGGTTCTGCACACTCTGCGACAACACAAGCTATATGCCAACTTGGAAAAATGTTTCTTCGACATGGACAGGTTCCAGTACCTCAACTACATTGTTGATGTGCATGGTGTGCATGTTGATCCAGCGAAGATCCAATTCATTTGTGACTCACTAGCCCCAACCACGCTCACTAAGCTTCGAAGCTTCTTAGGCCTTGCCAATTTCTATTGAAGGTTCATGTTGGGATTATCCCATATTGCATGGTCCCTCAGCCAAATAACTAGAGGTGGTGGTAAGGAAAAATTTGTGTTGGGCCTGTCCAAGGAGAAAATTTTCAATGATCTGAAGCAGAGCTTGTGCGCCGCCCCAATGTTTTCATTACCTGACCTGCAACAACCCTTTGAGATCGAGATAGATGCTTTAGACTATGTTGTGGGCACAATCATCACTCAACACGACCACCTCGTGGCCTATCATAGTGAGACACTATTAGATGTCATCCGTAAGTACCCTACTTACGACAAAGAAATGTACTCCATTGTGCAAGCCTGCTTCCAGTGTAAGTATTACATTCCTGGGAAGGAGATAGTCATCCACACTGATCATAAGCCACTGCAGTTCATGCAGACCCAAGGCAAATTGCAAAATCATCACCATCAGAAGTGGACCACATATTTGCAGCAGTTCCACCTCAACATTAAGTATAAAATAGGTAGTACCAACTGAGTCGTTGATTTCCTTAGCCGACCTCCAGTCGAGGCACTCACCACAATGCTTGATTCTTGTGGCCACAAGACCTCCAGGTGGCCCCACCTCTATGAGACAGATCATGACTTCGCCAACTCCCACCATATGTTGGGCGAAAACACAATTGTCACCAATTTCCATCTCCAAGACGAGTTGTTGTGCCATCTAGGCCATCTATGTGTTCCATCAAGAGAGTGAGAAAAGATGATTTGGCAAGCCCACTACAGTCGGGTGGCAGGACAATTCGGAGTGGAAAAGACAGTGGCTCTAGTAGCCAAAACTTCGACATGATGTCAGCAAGTATATATGGTCCTGCACTACCTATGTTATTTCCAAACCGGCCATTACGAAACAAGGCATGTACACTCCTCTTCCTATTCCTCACAGACCCTGGGAATCCATCTCGCTGGAATACATGTCGGGCCTTCCATTCGCCAAGTGGGGAAATGATTGTGTTTTTGTGGTTGTTGATCACTTTTCCAAGATGGCGATTCTGGCGACCTGTAAGAAGAGGATCACAGCAGAGGCGACTGCCAAGCCCTTATTTGAACGAGTGCGGGTACACTTTGGGATCCCACGGACTATTATCTCATATCGGGATAGTCGGTTCCTTAGCACATTATGGTCGAGCCTCTAGTCACTGCTAGACACCAAGCTCACGAAGTCCACTGCCTTCCACCCCCAGACGGATGGCCAAATGGAGGTCGTCATCTAGATGATCGTGCACATATTGCGCATGTACAATTCCAAGCACCCCCACACTTGGGATGAGAGTCTTCCCTATGTTCATCACAACTACAACAGAGCCATACATAGCTCAACCGGCCACAACCCCTTTCAGGTGGGGTTGAGATTTCAACCATTGGGTCCCATGGATGTTGCACTATCCCTTGCAGCCACCCAGGCAAACTCGTCGCATGCTCCAACTGGAGCTGACAAAGCCACCCAATTCATTGAGAGGATCTAGCACATCCGCCAACAGGTTCAGGATATTTTACAGAATTCCAATGCCAAGTACAAGCAGCGCCATGATCAACATCGGGTGCCACAACAGTTTAAGGTGGGAGAAAAATTTTGGTTGCACTTGCAGAAAGAACGCCTTACATGGCCTCATCGGAAGCTTCGTACACTCTGTTATGGACCCTACACAATCACCAAGGCTATGGGTGACAATGCTTTTGAGCTCAACCTTCCCCCATTCCTTCGCTTGCACTTAGTGTTCAATGTGGATGTCCTTCGACCTTATTTTCCACCATTATTGGACACCTCAAAGATAGCATAACAATTGACACCAATAGATGTCAATCCTGACTACATGGAACAAGCATCCACTGATCAGATCATGGACACAAAGGTCAAGGACACTCGCCAGTGGAGCATCCAACTTTATTGGGTTGTCAAAGCAGGGCAACTCTTGCACCAAGCCAAGTGGCTCACCCGGGGCCAAATTCAGTAGAAATTTCCTCATCTGATAGGAGCACTCAACGAAATGGAGACCATTTCTTCCTAAGGGTGGGGGGGATTGCTCCAGGAGGATCTCGGTGGCCACCCACCTTGTCCAACTGGCTCATAACAGTTTTTTGGCAACTTACTATTTTTAACAGTTTTTCGGTTCCTAAATTTCTGGGGCCATTTTGAGGGCCTAAATGAATTTTTTTCATGGTTAGGCATCTCAATGATAGTCAAAGGCTCTGGTTGAGCCCCCTAGATGAAGATCCTCGTCAATTCCTTTCCAACGAGCTATCGTGCACCCTAAATGGAGATCGTATGCAAACATTACCACCCCAGGAAGTTGATGTACTAACTTACCCCAACAGGGCCCACATGATTTTTGGTGTTTCATTTCCTAAGGTTAGGTTTTTGGAGGTCTAGGGTTTTTGCATTCATGTTTATTGTAAAAAGGCCTTCAAAGCCTCATTGTACTCATCTTCTTGTGAATGAGGTAGCCGTCACATCTCTTCTCAGAGATAAGTTGCCATCATTCTAGCAATCTTGTTTTCAGTCTGCATTTTACAGTTTTCAACATATTTCTTATTTAATAGAAACCAAGTTTTACTATATCTCTATTATTGTTCATTGTGTCTCTGTGTTAATATTATAAATCTGTGGTTTCATTTCGTTTCGCTCATAAATCCGGATCACTAGGAGAATGTTTTCTTGATGTTGTCCAAAGATCAACAATATGTTGAACAAAACACCATATGGTTTTGCACAATATAGCAGGGGCAAAGATCCAATCAATCAAAAATGTCATAACCATGTAGGTAGAATCATTCAACTCTTCAAGCAGCGAGTCTTCAAGGCCATTAATCTTTAATTCAAGTAGTTGTATTCAAAATTTTGAGTGTGATGTCTTTAAAATATAATTTTATGAATGGTATCTACAATTGGTATATTAGGTGTGCATTTTAACCACCTAATGCCTACTACTTTATTTTAACAATAATTATACTAATTGATTATAGATTATGAATGTTGTCAAGCTCCACAAATGGAATTTCCCTTGTTTTATGTTTAGTTTTCAGTTTCTAAGTTTTAATGGAATATGTGGTTAAATAGTAAATAATGTTTTCTTAATTTACAGCATGCTCTGCAACTGAGATTTGACAGTAACTACAACTGAACTCTCGACAGCCATGGTGGAAAAGGTAGAATGTTTAGAGAGAAAAGATTCCAAGAATGATTTTGGCACTTGTGATTTGGATTGGAAGCTGGTCCCCAATTGTCATGTGATAGATGAGAACATCAACAATGATAATTTTGTACTTTTGTTGCATTCGGGTGCCTCGGAAAAATTATAGTTGTTTCACAAAGATTCAATTATTACCAGGGGAAAGAAGAGAATCGTAAAGTTTGTGCCTTTGAATTTTAGGGTTCATCTCGACGAGTTTGTTTCAACTCACCAATAGCTCAATGTCAAGTTTGGCATTCACGTGCATTTTTTGCATAGTGGTGGTACCTTCGAGAGCTCTAATGAAATTTTTTCTGGTGTTTATTTAAAGTCCACAACACAGGTTTGAATGATTCTTTTGTGTGTGTTAATGATGTTTAAGTTTGTCATCCATCTGTTTGTCGAAACTCCAAAACGAAGTCTCGGTTGGTTTAAACAGTGCCCAATGCAAAACATTGTTGGCAATTTGTGTGACAAAGCACTTGAACCTCCAAAAGATGTGCCGAGGGAGCATGCAACATTCTAGGTGGAAAAAGAATGAAGAATTGGTGACAAAAACTATGTGCAATGTTTGTCCTGAGGGCTTTGTGAATCTAAGTTCCAAATTGGCAAAGCTCCGAAGACCAACAAATGCCAGCAAAATGCATGTCAATATCCGTGCAAGAGAAGTTTCGTAGATATTTGTGAAAAACCCTTTCAGGTAAAACTATTACCCTACAGCTGGGATTTTTTTACACCATTGCAACTGTGAAGGCAAAGATTCAAGACAAGGCAGGTATTTCTGGATCAGCAACCACTGATATGTGTTGGTAATTAGGTGGAATATAGTTTTACTCTAGCTGCTTATAACATACATAAGGTCTTAATCCGACATTGTCTTCATGGTCGTTCTCAATGAAAAGGAATCACCTCCTCCAAAGCTCCAAAAACTTCACCCTATGGAGGAGTGGACAAAGGCAAGGAAACATCATTTAAAGAAAGAATTCTTCAGTCAGTATAACCCCAAGTCATTTTTCTTGAGTTTTGTACCTTGGAGGGTGTTCCCCATGTTCTTATGACCTCCTTAGCACATGCGGGAAGGACATTACACTTTGTACCTTGTACTTTTGTTTAATTTAACTTTGAATTTGGTTAAAGTGAAATTTAGTCATTTTGGCCTAAAATGACTATTAATTCACAAAGGGGTGAATTAGAGACATAAAGTTGACTTAGGAAACTTAACCCAAAGTGGGTTTGTGATTTAGATATTCATGGGGATATCTCAACCATCGATTAGATGGGAGATGAGATGATCTCCATGTTGATATTATGGTAGTTGCGGGAGGTATTTACCTCCACGTGTAAACCTGGCGAGGATAGAATACTCCGGGAAGCAAGAAGAAACCCTAATGAGTTGGCTAATAACCCTAGAAGACTTGTCGGCTCAAGAAGATAATTTATATAAGGTTATTAGCCTCCAAGAGAATAAGTCAGCCAGAAATAATAATATATACTGAACAAAAAGATACCCAGAATGAGAAGTCGACCCAGGCAGTTAGCCAGAATTAGTATAAATACAGGAGGCCAGTTCTCATTCTGGCAGGCAGTCTCAAAATTGCAGAGCAACAACTTCTACGTAGGTTTGAGGAGAGCTGCCATTGCAGTTGCTACAGCTAAAAGATCACGTTTGGTTTGGACTGTCTCTTGGTTAGGTTATGGACTATCTGATCAGCTCTTATAGGTGCGTTATCCTTGGAGAAAGGTGAACTACCCTTTGTTTGGCTATCTAGCCTAGGGTTTGCTTCCGAAGTGATTCTCTGTCAAGGTTAAGGTGCTCGGAGGGTGGCTTCGGCCTATGGTTGGGTGACAATGGAGATATTTTCAATGGTAAAACGAGCACATCCATTATATCCTAACAGGTTATGGGCCCACACCTCCTTCATTTAGTCTAACCACTGGAAGGAAACATAGCCAGAAGGATATTAAGCTCGTTGAAGCATTGTCGCTAGGGTTACTAGCAGGTGCAGTTACAAAAACCCTAATCCTATCGTTGAGACACCTTAAGTGAAGATATTAACCTAATCTCTGGGCAGATCAGTGCGCCCTAGCCTAGCACATCTCCTGGTATTATCAGCAAGCCAAGACATCAAGTTTGAGTTTGTGGTCAAATCTAGGGTTTGACCAAGTCAAAGAAGCCATGAATTATTCTATGAAGTCATAGAACAAGTTAGATGGAGCCTCTAACTTCAGAGCATGGAAGACAAGGATTGACCTCATCCTTGCCAAGAATAAAGTGTTGGATATCATGAAAGGAAAGATCGTGGAACCAGAGTTTGAAGAAGGAAAAGAGAAGGAACCACAGAACGTTATAGTTATAGAGAAGTTCAAAGACGGTGACATCAATGCCATGAGTATCATAGTGGAATCTATAAAAGACCACTTGATACCCTACATCTCCCATCTTGACTCATCGAAGAAGATGTACGATGCCCTAACAAATCTCTTCTTGGTCAGAAACATTGGACAAGTTATGAGTATGAAGAATGAGCTCTGTGACATGAAGATGAATGATGAGGGCAGTAGAACATCATACTTTGTGAGGATCTCCCAGTTAGGAGATCAACTACAATCTATTGAAGAGATCATTTCAGAGAAGGAATTGGTAAACATAGTACTCAATGGTCTTCCCAAGATGTGAGATGCATTTACCGCAAGCATGAACACAAGAAAGGAGTATCCTACATTTGAAGAACTTTGGACTTGCTGTGCTCAAGAAGAATCCAGGATCAGTGAAAAATAGAAACACCAAAAGAAGTACAATGATCAGGGATTCACAGCAAGATTCAAGAATTTCAGGAACAAAATCAAGTTTGGCTCAAGGAGGAAGCCAAATCAAAAGAAAGACATTTCAGAAATACAATGCTTCAACTGTCAAAAGTATGGTCACTACAAGAATCATTGTCCTGAGCTAAAGAAAAGGAAGGAGAAACATGAAGCATCAGTTGTCGAAGAAAAGGAACCTACAAAGAAGACTAAGCAGGATTAAAGAGACTTATTCTTCTAAAGGTAACAATACTCTTCTTATTTCTTGTACATATCTTGTTTGCATCGTCTCTGTACATATCTTGTATATCTATCTCATGGAAGATAATGTATTCCAAGAAGAACTATACCTATGGAAGAATAACAAGATAAGGATTGATATCATTAGATAATACACATGAAAGGATGAAATACTCCGAATCAATCATGAAGAGACTTAGAAGAGGAAAAGACAGAAAGAATTCAGAGAAAGACTTATAACGTTTTGTAGAAGACAACAAGATGGAAGCGTGGACTCTGTTAGACAGAGAGAGCCAATTATATATTGCAGAAGACAATAAGGATGCAGACGGAAGCATGGAATCTGTTAGATGGAGGGAGCCGATTATATGCACTCATACATGAAGCAAGGATTAGGAGGGAGCTAATCCTATGATCCATTAAAAATTATGAAGTATGGTAGCAGCCATGAAAGACAGTACATGTTCAGTTCAACCGCAGAAGAAGACCTCTTCGAAGAAAAGCCTTAAAGTATCCCTGGTTTTCCATCCAAATCTGTGATCCTATGATAAAATAAAGAAGTGAAATCTTTAGGGCATGGAATCTATAAGAAACTCCATGGACCCAAAAGCTAAAGGAAAAACATGAGGAAGAACATGAAGATTCCAAGAAACAAGAGAAGCCAGAWCAACCARTCATTATATCACAAGATTACCAGCCTGACATGAACTCACTAAAAGCAATCAAGAAGAGGAACTGAAAATGGTGATGAAGAACAGTGTATGGAAGACTTATGAATGAAAGCATTGCAAGATCCAGAACTAGAGGTTCTCCCAGATGGAGGAAGAAGACTATGATGATTACTCGTTTTGGTAAACCAAACATATCTTTACATGAGTCAATATCCATGAGTTGGAGTTCTACATCAGATAAATGCAAAGAATGTTCTCTAGAGAAATTGAGCAAAGAGCATATGAAGAGC
>JZKD02S1825209.1:38405-50780 GCA_000966675.3 Picea glauca | reverse complement strand
AGATGCATGTACTAATTTCTGGTGACAAAAACGACATGCTAGAGCACCCAAAATCGAGAACATAACCGTAACAAATCAGCAAAATACTTTTGGATTGTTGGCTGTTATAAAACAGTAGAAAATACTTTACCTGATAGAAGAAACTTAGAGCCTTTCTTTGGTCAAAGACAGACCAAGAAGGCAAGTTGATAGGACCTGTATTTTTCACATGGTATCAGAGCTTTGGTAACTGAATTTTTGGGTAGTTGGGACAGCATTTTGAGTGGCTTTCATACACTTCTTTCTGGCATATTTTGAGGACAACCATTGACTCATTTAGTGGTTGTTAGAGGGTAGGATTTTTCAGAGGAGAGTTGGGAATTTTTTGACACTTGTCATCAGTCTCTTTTCACACCTACGTAGTAGGAGTGAGACTGATTTGACTTGACCTCTTTTCACACCTATTTTGTTAGGAGTGAGGTCAAATCACACTTGTCTCTTTTCACACCTGTGTCGATAGGAGTAAGACAGTTTTTTCCTTGGCAGAGTGAGCATCAGTTGGGCAGTGCAGTTTGGCATACATGTTAGCATCTCATATGCGAGTTGAGGATAGGCTAACAGGGGCTAGCAATTGGTCGCCTTGGAAGGCGAGGATGGTCTTCGTCTTAGAGAACCTCGAGATATGGGATATAGTCAAGGGAGCTATTCCCCCCATTCATGTCACTACTCTCGTCTTGGTGGCAGATTTCAGGAAGAAGAACAACAAGGCGAAGAGGACCATATGTGATGCAGTTCGTAACCATATCATACCCCATTTGACGGGGAAGGCTTGTGCATACGAGATGTGGGCATCTCTATGCAAGTTGTATGAGAGCTCCAATGAGAACCGGAAGATGTTTCTTCATGATCGACTCAAGGGCATTCGCATGCTCAAGGATGAGTTGGTAACTTCATTCCTTGGTCGCTTCACTCATATCAGAGACGAGCTTGGAGCCGTCGATGAGGTTGTTGATCCTAACTCTTTGGTGAGGCAAACTATGAATAGCTTCACCAAACTGTGGGGTCCATTTGTACGTGGCATAGTTTCCAGAGAGGTCATGCCTACATGGGAGAGGATGTGGGATGACTTCGTCCAGGAGGAGACAAGGCTAGTAGCCGAGGCTTCTAGACAGCGGTAGCAACAATAGCAGCATATTGGTCAGGGTGAGGAGGATCTTGCTCTTTGGACAAAGAGAAAGAAGAAGGTCAGTCGTGGGGGTCAGCAGGGTCCCAATTTTGGAGCCCCACCATAGGGGAGTGGAGCAGGAGAGAGCAACAGTGGTCAGGGCAGTGGTCAAAAGAGAGATATGAGCAAAGTGAAGTTCTTTGTTTGTAAGAAGTTTGGGCACTATGTTGGACAGTGCCCAAACAGAAAGAAGAAGAAGGGGGGTACTGCAGCTACAACAAAGGAGATTGAATTTTAGACATAGTTTCAGAGAGAGTGTGCTTTCCTCACATGTTGCACTTCAGTTGATACGGCACCCAATATATGGTATATAGACAACGGGGCTTCAATCCATATGACTGGACTTCGAGAGAACTTTTCTGATCTCAGATTCAGTGAGATCAAGATGGATATTTCTCTTGGAGATGACAGAGCTTTCACAGTTGCATGGGTTGGCACAGTTGCTTTTTGGAGAGATGGCTTGCCACCCATATCATTCACGGACGTTTTGTATGTCCCTGGGATGAAGAAGAATCTGATATCATTTTCCACCCTCCAGGATAGAGGTCTTGAGGTGACGTTCAGAGGCACCGAGGTACTGATTCATCCTCGGGGTTCTCCACGTGCCTCAGGACAGGTGATTGGAGTGAGAGAGGGGAAACTATTCAAAATTCTTTTTCAGCCACTTCTTGCTTTGGTAGTGAGTGGCAAAAATAACAGACAAATGTGTGAGTTATGGCATCGGAGGATGGCCCACCTACATCATGGGGCTCTTAGAGGACTAAGAGTGGTTGTGACTGGAGTGCCACATATCAGCATAGAGAATCAGGATGTTTGCAGAGGGTGTGGGCCTGGCAATTTTTCCAAGGCATCGTTCCCCAACAATGACACCAGGTTAGCTGGGATACTGGATTTAATACACACATACATGTGTGGGCCCATGACTCAAAGGTAAGTACTATCTCACATTTATTGATGAATACTCGAGGAAGACTTGGATCTATTTCCTGAAGGCCAAGAGTGAGGTCTTCACACGGTTCCAAGAGTTCAAAGCTCTTGTGGAGAACCAATCAGGAAAGAGGATCAAAGTCTTGCGGTCGGATAACAGGGGAGGGTGTTCCTCGAGACAGTTTGTAGACTTATGTGCTCAGCAGGGCATTAGGAGACAGATGACCAAACCTTACAACCCCCAACAGAACGGGGTTGCCGAGAGGAAGAACCGGGCCATTACCAGTGCAGCAAGATCTATGCTACATGATCAGAGTTTGCCTTTGTATTTTTGGGCAGAGGCATGTGCTACTGTAGTTTACCTACAGAACAGGAGCCCCCATAGGATTTTGGGGAATATGACTCCTGAGAAGGCCTTCACTGATAGGAGGCTCGATGTCGAGCACATCATGATATTTTGGTGCTCGAATTTCTCTCATGTCCCCTCGGAGAGGGGGACAAAGCTAGACCCCACAGCCAAGCAGGGGATTCTAGTTGGATACTCAAAGGTGTCGAAATCCTATCGCATCTACATTCTTCCACTTAGGAAAGTGGTGGTGAGAAGAGATGTTATATTTGAGGAGCATAGGGATTTTGTGAGATCTCTTGAGTCGAGAGTTGGAGTTGAGGATGATGCAGAGTTGCCATTTGCAGTCTCAGAGGGAGCACAACCTCAGTCGTCAGATACACCAGTATTAGGGGTGATAGGGTCACCATGCACAACTTCAGGGTCACAGTCAAAGCACTTTCAGTCAGATGGGGCAAAGATTTCAGAGGGAGTACAATCTTCAGGATCTCAGAGTGTTGAGACGAGTCCAGAGGCAGTTACTCTTAGGCAGAGAGGCCTTACTTCTCCGTTGACCGCTTCAGGGAAAATGAGGCCTAGATGGTTTCAGGAGACCTTGAAGGAGGCCAGAGAGAATGTGGGGGATCCCAAGAGCCAAATCAGAGAGGTGCATGCCTTCCATGAATATTTTCAAGCCGAAATGAAAAATGAAGAAGGTTTTTATCTTGATGCGGTACTACCCTTTGGAAACAAGGTCTCTAACATGACGAAACTAAGGAGAAGAGAGGAGGATCTGCCCTCCCCAAGTCGGATAAAGCAGTTGAACACATACTGGAAGGAAAAGATTAAAAATTTCCATAATATCATTCAAGCATGCAACCAAGCTATATCAAAGAGAGAAGAACCATTCAAAAGGCTCACGGAGGTAGACCTAGTTGGAAGCACTAACGAAGTACAAGACCCCAAATTAATCCTCAACTCAATGTTCCTAACAAAGAAACAGTTTGACGAACAAGTTAAGATTTTTAAAGGGTTATCAATTGAAAAGTTTTATGGTATACTTGAATATAATGAAGACGACTTAGACAATTGTCTAGTGGACTACTCTATGAAGATTCAAGATATTGAAGAATCATTACATGGTATTTCCCTTGATTTACAAAACTTGGAGGGCAAGTTGTTCAACATCAAAATCTAGCATGAGATCAATGTGGAACCAATGAAAAATTATATTGAAGAATGGTTCAAGAAACCAATCGACAAATTGACTGGTGTGGGGAAAGAAACAGTTGATATGGTTCCTATAACCTTTAATGAAGACAATAAAAGGACACCAACAAGCAAGTAAAGACATGAGAGACCATCATAGTAAGTTTATGTTGATCACATCTTTCTTTCTTTATCAGTTCCTTCATCCAGTTACTATGCTTCTTTGACTAGAAAGGTTTAACCGAAGTCTGATAACTTCTCTTTTCTTCTTTACAGGTCTTGTTGTTCTTTTACCTCCCATAATCCTCCTTATACAAGCTTATTTCTTGTGTATATTTTCTTTATGGTCTGTGGGAGCCCCAATCCCAATCCTTAGGACAAACACATTTTAAATTTCGAAGAATATGTAACAGACTATATATTTTTTAGAAAGTTCAAGAGAGATATTTCAGGATCAGTTTCGACCATGCTTTATAACTCTGAGTTTTGAGTATAAAGTATTTGAGATTGATCTATCATTATCTTTATTTGAGCTACCCATGTGTCCACTTTTTTAAATTTCTCTTATGCATATGGATCATCTTCTTTTCATTTTATGTGATCAAAAATATTTATTTTAACTATGATGGATGTGAGGAAATTTTTCTTATCTTCTTTAAATGTATGAAGTGTGTGGTTCCTGGTCATTTCTTAGGAACTTTCTCTAAATAGAAAACAAAACATTTTCCTTTTATTTTTCTTGCAATCTTTATATTTCTTTGAGTACCATGATGGACTTCTGCGAAGTCCCATATTCTGAAGACCTAAAGTCCCAAGAAAATCTTGAAGTAAAGAGTACCACCTCTATAAACATGCAGGGGAATTTACATCCTCGTGAGGTTTTCGTTTCGGTCCTAACGGATTCAAGCATCAACACCTCCCTAGGAACCCCATATTACCTCCTTAGGTATACTACATTCCTTCCCCCTTCGCATATTTCATCCTCGAAATATGGGAAGAAACCATACAACATAACCCTCTAAGTTGTGTATCCAACTGGTATTAAGTGTGACCATCCATCCATCCTAATGGAAGATGAACATGATGTCCAACTCCTCCCTTTCCACCTCGATTTTGATCCTTATCACGTGTTTTGTGCCATGGGATGGTTTTTCTATCCTGATATCATCCTACAGTGTTTGTATTCCTCCATGCACCTCGTGATTGGTTTCATTTCTAGTTCCTTGTTGGTTCATAATAAGTGTGTCATGCTCCTTCCTCGATGACTGTTGTTTCTCTATATGGTATGAATGGCGATATACAACAACTTTAGGAATCAATCCATTTTTTTCAACTCTACAATATGGTGTTCCTTTGAATCAATGATATCCTTGGCTTCTTTATTGTGTCCTTCTTAGGGATTTTAGTCATGTCCTTTTGTAGAATCTTCCTCTGATGAAAATTCGGATTAGATAATAACTTCTTTGCTTTCCCTCGTGGGCCCTTCTTTCTTACTTAGAGACACATCCTGCAATGTAACTTTATTTTTCTTGTACCTAATTTCACAAACTTCTTTTCCACATTAATATTAACTATACCAATTGTTTCCATCCAAGGATATCCAAGAATAATATCCACATCATTCATATCAATGGCACAAAAATTAGAATGAAACACACAGTTATCCATGGTAATCTTCAAATCTTTAAAAATTTGAACATTTTCACCCTCAACCTATGTGCTTTAAATATTTTTTGCCAAAACTTGAAATCTATTAACCAAATGAACATTGATAAAAAAAAATTCTTACAACTAGGGTTAATACAAACAATGACATTTTATTTATGAATGTATACTTGAACCTATAGTATGGATTTTCCATGGGAAAATAAACTGATCCAAATGGATATTGGTGGTCACCCACTTATTCCAACTGGCTCCTCTTGACAGTTTTTAGTTCAACACGTTCTTCTGTAATTCTTTGTAATTGTGGGTTCTACAATTTCGGTGTTGTTTGAATCCCTACATAGCTTCTAGGTGAATATTAGTGACTTCCCACCTAATCCAACTGGATTATTTTGGAAGTTTTCATGTCAGTACATTTTTCTGTATTTCCAGGTCCGTTTTGGGGCCCTAAATAATGTTTTTTTGGCTTTCCATAGTCAAACTATAGAAGGAGTCACAGTTTGACTGCATAATGTGTAGTTCTCGAAAATACCTTTCTAATGGGCCACCACGCATCTAAAACGGAGGTTGTATGCAAAATTTACGACCCCGGGAAGTTGAGGTGCCAACTTATTTATCAGAGCCCACATAACCTTTTGTGTTTCATCTCCTAGGGTTAGGTTTTTAGATGTCTAGGGTTTTGGCATTCATGAGTAATGTTAAAAAGGAATTTGGAGCCTCATTGTAATCATTTTATGCTCAGACGAATGTGTGTAGTAGCCACATATCTTCTCAGAGATAGATACCACCATTCGAGCAAGTTATTTTCAGTTCTGCAGTTTTACGGTTTCAACCTAATTCATTTATTCAATAGAAGTTATTGTTCACTAGATATTTGTTATTGTTCTTTGTATCTCTATGTTATTGTATTCATTATGTTATTCCTTTCTCTCCTCTCATAAATCTGAATTAGTGGTATCAGAGTGGTATGCTCTTCATTTATTTTTCTTCTTGTATGTCCCCGACAATATCAGGGTACAAGAAGTTGGGACTCGAACCAATTGAGCCTTTGCAAGATTGACCACGTCGAGCCCAACAACAACCCATGGGGGATAAGAAGAAAGATGATGTAGCAGGAGATCCTTTTAAAATGTTGCTCGAGTAAACCCTTGTACGACAAAGGAACAAAATGATGGACAACTTTGCATAGATCCTTCGGCGACTACCCACAGGAGATGCATCTTCATCAAGTGGCCATGCAACCCCCTTCAAGGTACAAGTAAATTTTTATATTCCATTATTTGAAGGACTAATAGATGTGGATATTGTAGATAAATGGTTGAATCTGCTAGAAGGGTATTTTTCTGTCCACAATTTTTTCAACAGGGAAAAAATTACTTTTTCACTCCTCAAGGTCATCCCCCATGTTAAGGACTGGTGGGATACTTACGCTGAGAAAAGGGCCATAGAGGAATCCACAATATTTGCGGTCACCTCTACATGTTATTCCTTCAGGGATGCCATTAAATAACAGTGCTACCCTGTTGGAAGCTACGAGGACCAGTACACAAGATGGACCACGTTGCATCAGGAAAGGGACTAGAAAGTACCAAATTTCACCAATATTCTCCATACCCTACGCACCAAATTGGGTATCAAAGACTCTAAATGACATATGGTGCTCAAATACCACGACTGTCTATATATATACATTCAAACAGAAATAGAGTTTTTGGACATCGCATCATTAGGTGTGACTTATAGATATGTTTTCAAGATCAAGCATAAATTTAAGAAAAAGAGGCAAGAGTTTGGATCTGCAAACTCCTCACAGTCGTCCCCAACACACAAAACAAGGGACAGAGAAAATATGGCTGCTGTCAGGACAACCAGTCCAAGTTGCAACCTAAGAAGGGTAATGAGAATTCGAAGAAGGACACGGGAAAATGGTGTGAATACCATAAAATCCCTTAGCACAACACCGAAGAATGTCGCTACAAGCAGTCACTGGTGGCCAAGCTGAAAGCTTCCGAGTCAGAGGAAGATTATGTCTCTGAATCAAATCCAAAAAGTGGGAAGCGGATCATCGATGCCAAACCCAGTGCCACTATATCTACCACCAAAGTCCAACCAAGCGAACCAGGAGAACCAGAGGAAGGGGAATGCATCTTTCACTCACAGATGTGGGTAAAGGGGACTCAACTACATTTCATTGTCGATAGAGGCAGTCAGAAGAACTTGACTTCAGCAGAGGTCATCTAGCGGCTGGACCTACTAATAACACCACACTTGCATCCCTACATCATCGATTGGCTTCGCCAAGGACGAGATCATTGCATCAACCAATAGTGTCATATTCCCTACAACATCAAGCCCTTCAAAGACGAGGTATTGTGTGATATTTATCCCCTTTAATTTTGTGATATTATTTTAGGCCAGCCATATTTGTGGAAGATAAATGTTGTGTATAAGTCTAGACCCTGCAGTGTTATTATTACTTTGGATAAACAATTGCACAGGATACCAGAGGTGGCACTGCATACTGTTGTTTCTTTAATATCTACTAAGTAATGCAGTAAGGTCATTTCATAGAACGAGAAGTTTGTCTTCTTTGTGATCCATGCTCACAGTAAGCAGAAGGTCACTGCAACATCCGTGACCTCTACACAGAGCCTCTCTTTGCAACAAAATCAAGTGGACGGGATCGTGGAAGAGTACATATACATCTTCTCCTCACCCACTGGGGTACCGATGCATTGCTAAGTCAAGAATCCAATTGATCTAACCCTCGATGCATTGTTTCCTAATGTACCAATCTATCATTGCTTGCTGATGGAAAATGATGAAATCGAGCTCCAAATCCAAGAGCTACTTCAAAAGGGGCACATCCAACCCAACTTATCCCCTTGCGGAAGCTTGATTGTGCTGGTGCAGAAGAAATGCGGTACCTGGCAGCTCTACATTGATTACAAAGCATTAAACAAAATCAGAGTCAGGAATCGATACCCAATTTCCCGAATTGATGAGATTGTTGAACAACTCAAGGGGGAAAAGTTCTTCAAGAAGATTGACCTAAAGTATGGCTACCACCAGGTTCCCATCAAACCTACTGATGTATGGAAGACAACTTTCAAATCTAAAGAAGGTCTCTTCGAATAACTAGTCATGCCCTTTGGATTAACAAATGCACCAACAACTTTCTTGAGATTGATGGATGATATATTGAGACCCTTCACCAACTCTTTTTTGGTGGTATATCTGGATGACATCCTCATCTTTAGCGGAACTTGGGAGGAGCACATGCAACATATTCAATAGTTTTTGGGCACTCTACGATAGCACAAGATATATGCTAACTTGAAAAAATCCTCCTTTGACATGAACAAGGTCCAATACTTGGCTACATTGTTGATGAGCATGGGGTACATGTGGATCCAGCTAAGATCCAAGTCATTCGTGATTGGCCAACCCCAACCACACTAACTGAGCTTTGGAGCTTCTTGGTACTTGCCAACTTCTACCGAAGGTTTGTCTTTGGATTCTTCCATATTGCATGGTCCCTCATCCAAGTAACCAAGGGTGGTGGCAAGGCAAAGTTCGTATGGGGGTAGGCACAACAACAAGAAATTGATGATCTAAAGCATCACTTGTGCTCAACTCTAGTATTCTCCTTACCTGATCTGCAACAACCGTTTGAGATTGAGACCGATGCCTATGACTATGTTGTAGGCGTAGTTCTCTCTCAGCATGGTCATCAAGTAGCATACCATAGTGAGACACTCTCAGATATTGTTTGAAAATACCCCACTTATGACAAATAAATGTATTCAATTGTGCAATTCTGTCGTCAATGGAAACATTACTTTATGGGAAAGGAGACAATCATCCACACTAAGCACAAGCCTATGCAGTTCATACAGACATAGGGGAAGTTGTGGAACGACCACCATTAAAAGTGGTACATTTACCTACAATAGTTCCATCTCAACATCAAGTATAAAACAGGGAGCACAAATCATGTCGATGACTGCCTCAGTCTCCCTCTTATTGTTGCACTCACCATAGTGCTCCATTCCTATGGGAATGAGGCATCTAAGTAGCCCCAACTTTATCAGCATGACCCTGACTTCTCCACCACCTATCAGCTCTTGGGTACATAAGCAAATCTCACTGATTTTCACATCTAGGATGGAATACTATGCCATCTGGGCCACCTCTGTATTCCCACAAGAGAGAATGAAAATATGATTTGGGAGGCTCACTATAGTCGAATGGCAAGACATTTTGGCATGGAAAAAACTGTGGTCGTTCTACAGAAAATTTTTTATTGGTCGAAACTTCAAAACTACGTCAGCAAGTATATCATATCTTGCACTGCCTGTGCCATTGCCAAGCCATCCATCAAGAAGAAAGGTTTATACACCCCTATTCCTACTCCTGAAAGGTCTTGGGAATCCATCTCGATGGATTATATGTCTGGCCTTCCGTCCACCAAGCACAACAATGATTGTGTATTTGTAATGGTTGATCAGTTTTCAAAGATGGCCATTATCACAGCCTGCAAGAAGAGCATCATAGTGGAATATACTACCAAGTTATTTTTCGAACAGGTGTGGATCCATTTTGGGATACCACAGACCATCACCTTAGATCGGGATAGCATGTTCCTTAGCACATTTTGGTTGAGTATTTGGTCACTGTTGGACACCAAGCTCACTAAATCCACTACTTTCCACCCCCAAACCGATGGCTAGATAAAGGTCGTCAATCAGATGATTGTGCACATCCTGCACATGTACATATCTAAGCATCCACGTACATGGGATGAGAGTCTTCCCTATGTTCAACACAGCTACAAAAGGTCTCTCCATAGCTCCATCGATCATATCCCATTTCAGGTGGGGCTGGGATTCCAAACCTTGGGTCCCATTGATGTTTCACTACCTCTTGCAACCACACAAGCAAAATCTTCCCATGTTCATTCTGAGGCTGACAAAGGCACGAGATTCATTGAGAAGATTCAACACATCTGCCAACAGGTCCATTATATTTTTCATAAATCCAATTCTAAGTACAAGCAACGCCATGATCAACACTGGGTACCGCACCAATTTCAAGTGGGAGACAAGGCATGGTTACATTTTCATAAAGAGTGCCTTATAGGGCCCCATCGAAAGATCTGCCCACTTTTCTATGGGACTTACACTATCACCAAGGATTTGGGTGGCAATGCTTTTGAGCTCAACGCTCCACCCTTCCATGGATTTCACCCATTGTTCAATGTGGACCTCCTTCGGCCATATTTTCCACCATTATTGGACACCTCAGAGATCGTAGAACAATTGACACCAACAAAGCTCAACCCTGATTACAGGGAACAGACATCCAGTGATCAGATAGTGGACACACAGTTCAATGTCACTCGTCAAAAGAGGATCCAACTTTATCAGGTTGTTAAGGTAGGGAAACTCCTACCCCAAGGCAAGTGGTTCACCCACGGTCAAATTCAACATAATTTTCCTCACCCGATGGGGGCACTCAACGCAATGGAGACCATTGCTTCATGATGGAGGAGGAATGATCCAAGTGGATATTGGTGGCCACCCTCCTATTCCAAATGACTCCTCTTGACAGATTTTAGTTCAACACGTTCTCCTATAATTATTTGTAATTGTGGGTTCTAAAATTTTGGGGTTGTCTGAAGCCCTACACAGCTTCCAGGTGGAGATTGGTGGTTTCCCACCTAATCCAACTGGCTTATTTTGGAAATTTTCATGTCAATACATCTTTTTGTACTTGCAGGGCCGTTTTGGGGCCCTAAACATTTTTTTTGGCTTGCCACAGTCAAACCCTTGATGAATTCACATTTTTTCGACATAATGTGTAGTTCTCGAAAAGACCTTTCCAACAGGCTATCACACACATAAAATGGAGGTTGTATGCAAAAGTTACGACCCCGGGAAGTTGAGGTACCTACTTACCCATCAGGGCCCATATAAATTTTGTTGTTTCATCTCCTAGGGTTAGGTTTTTGGATGTCTAGGGTTTTGGCATTCATGAGTAGTGTTAAAAAGGCCTCTGGAGCCTCATTGTAATCATTTTCTGCTCAGACGGATGTGCGTAGTGTTAATATTATGGTAGTTGCGGGAGGTATTTACCCCCATGTGTGAACCTAGCGAGAATAGAAGACTCTGGGAAGAAAGAGAAACCCTAATGAGTTGGCTAATAACCCTAGAAGCCTTGTCGGATCAAGTAGATAATTTATATTAGGTTATTATCCTCCAAGAGAAGAAGTCAGCCAGAAATAATAATAATATACTAAACAGACACATACCCAGAAGGAGAAGTCGACCCCAACAAAACTGGCAGAACCACTATAAATACAGGGCGCCAGTTCTCATTTGTCACATCTCAGAATTGCAGTTCTGTAGTTTGGTGCGCACTGCAGTTGCAGTCTGGTGCGCAGGTTTGGAGGAAGAGCTGGTGCAGCTGCAGCAGCAGTAAGTTCTCAGTTTTGGCTTGAATATCTCTTGTCTAGGGTTTGAGACTATCTGATCAGTCTTTTGTGTTGTGCTATTCTTGGAGAGAGGTGTGATACCCCTTTGTTTGGCTATCTAGCCTAGGGTTTGCTTCCGGAGGAATTCTCAGTCAAGGTTAAGGTGCTCGGAGGGAGGCTTCGGCCTATGGTTGGGTGATGAAGGTATCGTCAATGGTAAAATGAGCACACAATATTCTATATTCTAACAGGTTATAGGCCCACACCCCTTCAGTCAACCTAAAATGATGGAAGGAAACATAGATTCTAGATATTGAGCTCGTTGAGGAACTGCCACTAAGGTTACCAGCAAGAGCAGTTTCCAAAAGCACTCTAGCTAGGGTTACTAGCAGAAGCAGTGGCAGAAAACCTAAACCTCTTGTCGAGGCACCTTAAGTGATGAGATTGACCTAATATCTGGATAGATCAGTGCACCCTAGCCCAGCGCATCTCCTGGTACTCTCAGAAGGCCAAGACGTGAAGTTTGGATTTCTGGTCAAATCTAGGGTTTGACCAAGTCAAGCAAGCCAT
>JZKD02S1825209.1:25991-38395 GCA_000966675.3 Picea glauca | reverse complement strand
GGAATAGTCTAGGCTCAACAATCAGGGACAGTCATTCCTTAGGGCAGACTCATTCTCTCTAGGTTACACTTTTTTTAGTGTCAGAGGAATGGCCCAGGGTAAGGAATGGTCCAAACATTTCTTAGGGTTTATACATTCTGTCCAGGGTGCCCTTTAATTAGTGTAGGAAGAATGGCCCAGGGTGATAAATGGTCTAGGCTCAGAAATCATAAATACTCTTTCTTCCTTGTTTGTGAAGAATAGGGAAGATAGCCCATTACTGATGAGGGAAGATATTTTTTCAGATCTCACAAACATGAGTGAAAGATCTGCCCAGAGGATTCAGTTTATCTTTAACAATATTTTCTATGCAGGATGGCATCAGATGATTGTTATGGAGACTACCTGTCTCCAGACAGTAGAGATATACTACTGTGGTGGATATGTTCCACTGTTCGTGAGGCATACATTCTTTCAGATCTCACATATGTGAGTGAAAGATTGGCCCAGATGATTCAGTTTTTATCATAACATTGTTTCTATGCAGGATGCTCTCAGATGTTTGTTATGAAGACTGTATGACAGTAGATGAGGACTAATGTGGTGAATATGTTTCACCGTTTGCAACCATACGTTGTTGATCAAGTACTTATGTATTACTTGATGTGGTAGTGAACCACTAGATTGTATTTATGTACCACTATGAATAGACACAGGTGTGTTCTATCCTTGTTCTAATTGAATTGAAGACTATCAGCAGTTTATTAGAGATAATGATCATTCAGATGAATGATGAACAGAGATTTTCCAGACAGAAAACAGTTCAGAGCTTTTACTCCTCTTGTATCACTCCATGGTGAGAGTGACTTATCCAACATCATATCTAATTACTCAGATGAGGTATGATGCAGCTGATGGTGATGCTCATGATCTAGTCATGAAATAGTCTAGATGACTATATTGATGCTACCRRGTAAATGGTATGTTTTTGTGCTCAAGTCCATTACCTGTAAATACCTCTCTAGCTAGGAGGGAGTGTTAATATTATGGTATTTGTGGGAGGTATTTACCCCCACGTGTGAACTTGATGAGAATAGAATACTCCGGGAAGTAAGAGAAACCCTAATGAGTTGGTTAATAACCCTAAAATCCTTGTCGGCTCAAGTAGATAATTTATATTAGGCTATTAGCCTCCAAGAGAAGAAGTCGACCAGAAATAATAATAATATACTGAACAGACACATACCCAGAAGGAGAAGTCGACCCCAGCAAAACTGGCAGAACCACTATAAATACAGGGCGCCAGTTCTCATTTGTCACATCTCAGAATTGTAGTTCTGCAATTTGGTGCGCACTGCAGTTGCAGTCTGGTGCGCAAGTTTGGAGGAAGAGCTGGTGCAGCTGCAACAGCAGCAAGTTCTCAGTTTTGGCTTGAATATCTCTTGGCTAGGGTTTGGGACTATCTGATCAGTCTTTTGTGTTGCACTATTCTTGGAGAGAGGTGTGCTACCCCTTTGTTTGGATATCTAGCCTAGGGTTTTCTTTCGGAGGAATTCTCAGTCAAGGTTAAGGTGCTCGGAGGGAGGCGTCGGCCTATGGTTGGGTGACGAAGGTATCATCAATGGTAAAACGAGCACACCATATTCTATATTCTAACACGTAGCAGCCACATCTCTTCTTAGAGATGGCTACCCCCATTCGAGCAAGTTGTTTTCAGTTCTGCAGTTTTCCATTTTCAGCCTATTTCATTTATTCAATAGAAGTTATTGCTCACAGGATATCCATTGTTTTTCTCTGTATCTCTGCGTTATTGTATTCAGACTATTATTGCTTTCGTTCCACTCATAAATATAGATCATAAACAATTGGCTATTTCTTTATCTTTATTCTTGGCATGAGACCATTTGTCTAAAACTAATTTTTCGAGTGCTTCCTCAAAAAGTGGCATCCACTCCATAAAGTCAAATGGTTTCCATCATATGTAAGCATCATCTTTGAAATCATAGTGTAGAAAAATTTCCACTTCTCTTTCCATCATGACTTGCGATTTTGTGTATATTCTTCAATACTAGGGCTATCATCTTTGCTAGTAAAAAATATCCTACTTTCCATAACCCCAAAAGAAAACTAGGGTTTATAAAAATAACTTGCTATGCAAATTGTGCAGCTTTTTCCAGAAAAACCTTGAAAAGTTTCTGAATTTAAAATGTTGATAACCTCACTTCCTGGACTCTGTTTTAGCCAAAAAAAATATTGAAATTGGGTATTTTTTCGAGAGAAATTCAAATATCCAATTTGTTTCTGCAAATTTTGTGCAGAAATTTTCATAATTGAGTCTGAAGAGCGCCTCCCCCTTTCCCCCCCTAGAAAAAATCTGCAAAAAGAACCAAAATTTGCCTTCCTTTCTTTGGCCGAAGAAAGAGATCTGATACCAATTGTTATGTACTTGAGTAGATATACAAATATATCATAATATAAAATCTTAATCTCGACAAGAATAAACCAAACCATTCACCAAATATTCAACACAAAAGTGTAGACAAAACCCTTGAGGCAGGGTAAGACCATATATTATTCCTTATGGAAGGAATGCACTCCTAAAGAAATTCTTGCTTGTTACAATAATAGTATTCTTCACTATGCTCCAATACATTTCTTACACTTATTTATATATCACTCTCTATCTCCTAGGAACATTCTAGAGAACGAATATTCTAGTAGGTGGAACCTTCTAGTAAACCTTCTCACTTGTATTGTGTTCACACTATTACATGGGCTATTGTGTTCACACTATTACATGGGCCTTATTTACCAGAATTGGCCTCCATACATAATACATAACCATATTTATGTTGGTCACTTCCCTAGGTACCCCATATTACCTCCCTAGGTATACTACACAATGGGTAGAGGAAATTTAGATAATAGGTTTTAGCTTATTGTTATGCAGTCGAATTTTCTCCAAAATTATGTTATTGTTGAACACCCTTGTTGAGAGCATAGAGACTCTATATTGTAACCATTTAGTTGTTGAATAATGCATTGAGTGTGATTTAAAGTGTGGATTTTTTTCTCCCAGAAGGGTTTTGCCCAAGATATCATGGTGTTAATGGTTTGTTGTTCATTTCATGTTTTTTGCAGTTGTTTTGTTTTTAATTTATGTACATTCTTCTCTCGTGGATTAGTGTAGGAAGCATATTCTACACCTCTACTTCCTTTCACGATCATTTTTTTGGATTTGGCAATGACAATGGGAACTGGCCTTTCTTTCTGGTGCTCTTGGAAATATTCTTAGATATTTTCCAAGGCCTCCTCCTTATCTTCCATATTTTTTTGCAGATATGTCTTTATCTAAGTGAGCCAATCTTCTTGCTAGATATCCAACTAGATGATATTCTCTCCTAAGTGTACAATATAAACACTATTCTTGTGCCAATCTACCATGATAGTTGTAAGGGATTCTTGGTATTTCTTTTGTAGCATTGGCATTGGTCTTGTTGATCTCTCAAGGTTCTTCTCCACCTCCCTCATCCTCTAGTTGAACATCTGGACATGTTCCTTCAAGTTCTCATTCTCTTCTTGAAGTTGAGTAGTAGTGGCCCTTAAGTCTTCCAACCTCTCTCTATTGTTTTTACCCATTCTAGGTTTGCACTCTCTTTAAAGTACAAAAAAATAGTCACGGTCAAAGGATTCAACTACTCTGATACCTTATGATCCATAAACGAGGGACTTATAGCCCACTTGCTTCACCAACATGGATACCATGCATAAATAAGTTTTGATCTATGTTTCCTTGTCTTGTACAAAGATCTATATTCTAGAAATAGAGACAAGGCTTATTTTCTATGTATAAACTCTTCCCTGTACAAATAATTATGTTCTTCTGATGGCTACAAGGCCAATAATATTCCTATTAAAGGCCTACTGCTATATGGTGTAATATTCACACAAAAACTAACTGCAATCCTCTTTGTTCACTATCCTTGAATATGCATGTGTGGATGGTATGTTTGTTGGATCCAAGGCTTGAGTGTTTGATTTTCTTATGAAAAAACTTATGTCCTCTTAATGGATACAAGGCCTATGTTTACATTGTAGCATGCACACCACAACCAACTACCAATATCAATAATAAGTGAAATTTTAAGTGCAAACATCTTTGTCTAGATCATCAATAAGACAAATGTGTGTCTCTATTGTTGAAAACTAGGAAGGAATACAACAAATGGCTATGATTATTAGCATAAAAGATTATGTTTTGTCATGTTCATCATGCTCTGTCACTTCGGTGCAAACTGAGTGACACACACTCCAACTCTATCTGTGCAAAACTCCATTAAGGATTCAATTCAACTGCTCACATATACATCGTGAGGACATGAACATGAAATTACTTATTCAACTTTTGATAGCTTGTGATTTGTATAGAATTAATTACACTGACATCTAAGGGACTCAGTTCTTGCTACTCTAGTTTAAATATTGTTCAATGAGACTATGTTGTGCCAAAACATTCCATCACTCCAACTCTCATAGCACTAAAGATTCTTCTCTCTATGAAAAATAACTTTCTTGGCTTTCACTTGCCTATTCTTCACATCAACCTTGTTTCCACAAAGAATAATTGGGATGTTCGCACACACCTTGCAAGATCCTTGTGCTAAGTTGGGACATTATTGTAAGGAAAATGAGAAATAACATCAAACATGATAACTGTATGCTACCCATGAGTATAGTAACTATCCCCAATCCCACCAAACTTCTCTTGCCCAATAGTATCGTAAAAATAAAAGTGAATATTCCCATAGTTTGAAAAAAATCAAGAGTGCAATACTCACATGGGTAGTAGAAAAGGAGAATTAATTCCTTTGGATAGCACAAGATTTGGAGATTTGTTGCATGTGGAATTTGATGTGCACCACTTGGAGAAAAATGGCTTGAGTATTCATCTATTAATTAAATAACCAAACACAATAATTGAGAGGTTGTGGAGTTATTTGGACCAAATAAAACTTATTAAGAGACCCAATATCATGAATACCTAGTGACCAAACGGCCTGCTACAAAAATATACATCATGTATGACCTATGGGTGAGAGATAATGCACAATGAAGGGTAAGAGATGACTTAGAGATATGAAATCGATGGGGTAACATTGGAATTCAATCTAGTAAGTATGAATTTTTCCATAGGGAACATGTATGGTCTGTGGGAAAGAGAAAAATGCCCAGTTGGTTGCCCAATGCTCTGAGTAAAGAAAGAGAAACTTTGAGAATGGAAACTCAACTAAAAAATTGCTACAATCAAATTTTATCAACGATTGATCTATGAAATGGACGATGAGTAATTTAGAGTAGTTGGATTTCATAGAACATTAATGGGGAATAATTTATGTGTTACCAACATAAACAAAATATAGAATTCTTCATTTAAACCATGAATTCAATTACAAGGAGCTCATTGAGCATAGATAACAACACCAATAACCCTTACACCATATTTAAAATAGAATTTAACATAGCCTAAAGAAAAATCCATCACACAAACACATAGTGTGTACCCTACAAATCCATTCTCCTCTTCTTGGCCAAAAAGCGCCTTTGAGAGTACAATTACAAGAAGAAATATGGATATGTAGAATAATGGGAAGGCTAACAAGCCTAACCTTTCATTTTTCAATCCTCGACCTATTCTCTACTATTTTATTTTTTATTTTTCATTTATTCTCTCTTTTATTTTTATTTTTTTATCTTATTCACTTTTATATTTACATTGTCTTTCATAATCTTCTTTAATTGACTAATTTCACTTAAAAAAAATTGATTACCTCAAAAATTATAATCATAATAATTAAATAAAAAAATATTTAAAAATTTATAAATATCCTTTAAAAAATACCGATTTCAAAACAAACAAATTTTGAAATTTATTTAATATATTAAATTAAAAATTATAACTAAAAATATTAAATAGTAATGTAATAGAAAGTATATTTTTTATAAAAACAAATATTAAATAATAATGAAAAATATATACATTTTTTTTAATTTATTTATATTTTTATTTTTTTTAAGGTAGTAAACCTTATCATAACTAATTTATTAATCGATAGTGAAGACAACCATCACTGACTATTATCTGTAATTATGTATTGATTTATCATCATTATTCAAAGAAAACCACATCAGTTGAAATAACCCATTGGCAATTCATAAGGGGAAATACTTTCTCTCTTGCTAAAAGTCTCTAGGTCGTGGGGTTTTAACTTGTTTCCTTACGTTCAAGGAATATGAGCTATTCAAGCTCCACAATTGGACTTCAAGTTCTAAAATTGTTGAGGGAACGCCCCATGTAAAGGGTGGTTTTGGAATTGCAGAAGCAAGGGATCGTTTTAAACACCCATAAATTCATGCTTCAAAATTGATCTAAGTTGTTGATCTAGATCGAGCACACGTGGAACATGTGTGCTAGGGATAGATGGTCAGAGATAGGAACACCCCCCCCCGGCACATCAAACAATGATAACATTCCAGTTAGAGGATAAATTATAGAGGGGTACAAGCAACACACAATAAAGTAATAATAATAATAAAGTTTATAAAGTAAAGTGGAAGAAGGTAAAAGGGGACCATGAAGATATAACTTGGTAGGTAAGGAGACAAGGGAGATTACATGGTAGTCTCAAATGTTGATATGTGAACACCAGTGCCACATTAGGAACCATTGGTCATGCCACATCAACAAAGATGCCATGTTAGCAAAACAAAATTTTGTTTAAACAAAACAAGTTTGAAGCCAAAATCTTATTCTGGCCATAACAAGAGGAGGAGATAAAGTTAGAATTAAGTGAAATTTCAAGTGTAAGTCTGTGATGATGAATACTATAAAAATGTTAATGAGGATAATTTCCTTATTCGTCTCTAGAATTCCAGAAAATAGAAATTAACTATTTTCAAAGAACAAAGGGGTACTCGCTAAGAGAATCTCAGTTGAGTATGAAATATGGACAATAAAGAATTAAAGTAGACATGAAAAAACCCAATGGAGAACCTAGCCAAACTCCAATGATTTTGGAGTGGAGATGCAAAAATAGGTCAAAATCCACTATTTCAAGACTTTTGGTGATTTTTGGAATTTTCAATGGAGGAAAAGGGACCCAAGATCACAAATCTAGGAAACAAATCCTAGTCAACATACGATGCCCTCAACAATGAAAACAACTTTGTGTTATTGAAAATTTTCCAATTTTGATATGTTTGAAAGATGGTAGTTTTGGCCAAAAATTCGAAGTCTAAAAAAAGTGCAAAAAGGACAAAGTTGACAATTCTAGATAAATGCGAAAAATTACTAGAGAATTAGATCACTAATTTGAAATTTTTTGAGTGCTCTAAATCATAATTATTATCTACACCTCATACAAAAGTTTTGTTGGTTCTCACTAGATTTTCCTTCTACAGATGGTAGAATTTGGCCTTCGACCTTGATTGTACCAGTGAGAAAAATGCAGATATGGGGCAAAAATGGAAAATTCATAGAGCCATAAATTCCATATCAAAGCTTAGAATTGAGATTGGTTATATCTGTTAGAAAGGTAATTCATAGAATAACATGGTAGAAGGATTAATTTTTCAAAAGAAGCATCTGGTTGTTTCAAAAAGTTGTAGGAATAAGACCTTTGAGCTTGAGTGAACAATGCAACTATTAAATGTGGACGACTTCCAAAAATGTTTTACTTTTGGAAAAATAGTTCAAGATGATAGAGGTGCATATCAGATGTGAAATTTGAGCAATTAAGGCTACAAATACTTCATGGCATTGCATGTGCAATGGTGAGGAGACACATTTGAAGGTGTAAAAGTATGGCAGTGAACATGGTTGTTTAATAGCAGGTGGAAGGATTGGACCAACGATCAAGGATGGGCAAGGATAATCAAGCTTATGGTATTAATACAACATTAATATCAAGATAAATGAATGCCATGAATGAATATGACCAAACTGTTCATGCCAAAGTTTGTTCAAGTCATCGTTATGAGACACAAAAACTAATGGCAAAGATGATGACCCAAAGTTTTCAAATTTTTACAACCTAATAATATCATCAACAATTCAAGTTGCTAGGACATGCTCAGGATCTTTTAAATCATTGATTATAACTCGGTGAGGTGAAAACTCTATAGTTTTACCTTCACCTGAATGAGTGATTTGATACACTGATAGAAGGTTTCAAGAAAGACTTGGAACACATAATACATCATTGAAATGACCATTATCTACCTAAATTGTTCCAGACCCTACAACACTAAGAGATCTATTATCACCAACAAACATGTGTTTTGTGTTACATTCATTAAGAACAGAAAAAAAATGGATTTATCCTTAGCCATATGATAATATGCTCCAAAATCAATAAGCCACTCATCAAAAGAAGTAGATGTTGGATTGAAGGAGAAACTAGAAGAAGAAAGTGCATGTCCATGAGAAGAATAATTAGAAGAAGAAGAATCAAGATTGGTGTTGTGCTTCATAATCATTGCTTTTAAGGCTTCCATATTTTTAAAACATTTAGACTCCAAATGACCATTTCACCCACAAAAGTTGTAATGCCAATCTTTTTACTTTTTGTTTTTGGTCCTTTGTCACCATTGGGAGTAGAAGCTAGCTAAGAGGGTTTGGGACCCTTCTTTTATTTTTTGTTGTTATGAGGAGGTTCCTTCTTTGGATGTTTGGTTTCATCTTTCTACTGGATCACTATTGACATTTAAATCCATCAAGACCGAAATGGAAACCTCACGAGGATATGAATCCTCCTGCGTTTTTAGAGAGGTGGTACTCCTAGTTGGCTTATGATATATTTTGAATATCTTGGATTAGGAGAATGTTAAAGAACAAAACCCTAGATATTTATTGCTTAAATTTATCCAATAAAAATGGTTCTTCAATAACTTGATCTTATATTTATATGCAGCAAGAAAACTCTTTAAAATAATAAAATATTAAAGGAGGGCTTCAACATCATAATTTCTTTGTGACCAACATCACATACACAATCTTATTAATGACATACAAACACATCCATATCTTCTTCATGATAAATAGAAGAGAATAATTTGATAATCTGAGAGAATTTTAAAAGAGTATTACTATCAAGACCAAAAATATAATTTGATAGGTCAATTTCAAATACCTCATACTTAAGACTCAAAGTTACAAGATATAATTGAAATCAACTCCCAAGAAATTATTTGTGGATTTTATTCATGAAAAATGTTCCAAATTAAAAAAACTTTGACAGTCATGTATATGGCAGTAAATACCCCAAGATAATATAAGAAAATTCTTTAGAAGAATACAAGAAGAACACTCAAGAACTCAACCTTGTGTCCAATTCAAATATTCAAGCATAAAGCTATGAGAAATGGTGTAGATGAAAAGAAAGAGTGGAGAAGATGAAGATATTTCTTCATTGATTAGAAGCTTGGTTGTATATTCATGGTTGTACCTTCTTCTTCCTATGATCTTCTACCCTTCCCCTTTGATAATTTTGATTGTGGAACCTTTGATGAAGCACTTCTTCTTTTTAAAAATTAGATTTTCTAACTACTTGAGTAGTTAGAGTTTTTCCTTTCTTGAATTTCCCGTACATTTTTATTCTTCAAGCATTCTCTTTAATTAATGCTCACTAATTATTCATTAATGAACTTATATCATTAACATCCCAATATTTTAAATGGGTCTTTTTCCTTTTTTAATAATTTTGTTTTTAAATAAACTTTTATTTTCCAAATTTAGTTAACTGCCCATTAAAAGAGGAAGATTGTATTTTGTTTTTCTGGAAGTGATAGTCAATTGTTCAGCCATTGAAATCACTTCATATTTGATATTCTTCGTCTTAGATTTCCAATGATATAAATGTTTCCCAAATCTATCGCTCGGATCTCCAGATATGAGCTCGTGAAGTTGAGTTGTCACGGAGACCCATTAAAAATAAAGTTGAATGATATTTTAATTTCTGGGGAAAATTTGACCACTTTCATCCCTTCAAACCTATACCAACATCTTCTTCATCTAAATACATTTCCAACAACATAAAGTTTCTGCGATTCCGACACCCAGATCTCAAGTTATGGCCTCTGCAAAATTGTGACTCAACCACCATCGATAAAATGTCTCGGACAAATGTGGGCCCTTGATCTCAAATTCATTTTCCTCCTTTGTAAATTCGAATTTTGGTAAAAATATTCATCCCATATGCATGGGAGTATGGATGTTTTAATAATATATATTATTAAGTGTATCTTACACTTAATAAGAAACATGAGAGAAGAGATTATGGAGCTTAGGAGGGTTCAACCTCCCTTGGAAATTAATTAGTAAATTATAATTTTATTCAACCAATCAGTGTCCACCTATGCCAAGTCATCATGATGAATCATCAGTCACGTCAGCATGAGTAATACGGGTCCAAGACCTCAGATATCTTGACCATACGAACTCAGATTTTCGATCCGTAAAATGTGTGGTGAAGCTAAAGCTGAGGGATACACAATGAACTTATAAGAGTTCAAAAATTTCCTTCTTTCGATATCATTTCTTTTTATGAATCCAAGAGCGGGAAAATATAGATGACCAAATTTTGGTCAACAACCACTAAGGCTTTGCTAGATGTACTTACAATGTTGATCACTCAAAGTTGTAAGAATTTATCTTTCTTTCTAATCAGAGAATCATAAAAAGACTCAAGAGTGGGAGCTTGGTAAGCACCCCCTAGATCTTCTCTAGTGGCATAAAAGGTAGATATAAAGACAAAATATGTGTTTCCAAGATTTTAAAGAATAACATATATGCATCAGTCACCCTTCATATCTATATTACAATAATGAAGTAAAAGTCTAATAATTTTGAATTTAGATAAATAATATTCAATGTAAGGAAAATCACGGGGACATAAGTCATTAACTGATTTTCAATCTGGTGGGTTTGAATCACATTGTGTTTACCAAATATGGATTCTAGATTAACTCAGGCTTCATCTGGGAATATCTTGAAGATGAAACCGTAAATCATGAGATATGGACATTCTGATTAATCCATGTGCTTCGTCATTTTTTTTTATCTCATTTGTATTTTTTTCGGCATCAATGGGGACTTGTTATTTTCCAAAGGGACTCTAATATAATCCTTTACTTCTTAGTACATCCTCCATATGGGATTTCCATGAGAAGTAGTTGGTATTGGTAAGAAAAATATCACTTGGACAAGCCATTTTATTTTGTAAACTATCCTGCAAATTTTTTTCACAAAAGAAAAGTATTTACATATGTCATGCAGTAGGCCCGCCACTTGGGAAACCAAGCCATCTGCAATGAAACTAGAGTCCTTGAGTCATTTCCATGAGGTTCGTCTGGTAAAACAAGAATTTAACAACATATTTACAAAGATAAGAGAGCTTGGTCTTCCATAGCTCATTCTTAGTAACAAAATTATAAAGGTATGTAAAAACCTTATGCAATCAGGGATGAGAGAGAAAAACATATTGATCTAGTCTAGCAGAATTGTTTGTGGAAATTAAAATCAAAATTGAGGAAGAAATCATTAGAACTAATGAGGGGAGGAGGTTTTGGAGTTATTTATATGTATAAATTATTAAAATTAAATCATCAATCCAGGAGTTCGTAGATTTCTATATGCAAGAACAGGAAATGTGGAATCAAAGCCTATTCTAGCCTATGCCAACAACTAATGCCAGAAAAACACACTTTGGAATGCAATAAATAAAATTAAATGGCCTATCACTAAAGATATCAATCCAAAAAGAAAAAATGTATTCAAATCACGGACCAATCCAAGGAAATCAAAAGGGAATCTCAAACAAGTTAATCTTGCATTCACATATTTGTATCAAGATGAACAAGGGAATTGCATACTATGTCCAGATGTTTGATCTACACATAAATTTGTTTTCTTATGAGTTCTTGTTTAATCAATGAATACTTAAGATTTCAATGTATGAGGGAATCAAAGTGCTTAAAATTAGAAATCAAACCTATGAACAATGATTAGTTCATTAATTTTGGTTTCAGTAATGGCATGTGTTGCAATATTTCACTTGAGAACTAAGTGTTCATGCACTCCGAGAGATGATTAACTTGTCAAACTTAATGAATTAGAATTATTGTAGATTAATTTTAAGAAACGCGAAAACGTAAATGGAAAATACCATTCAAGGTAACATTCAAATCAGTCGACAAAACATGAGTTGAACTCTTTGCAAGATGCAACTGACCTAATCCTGAAATTATTAGCTCAAAAAGGTAAGGAATGAAATCTATAAACTAAATCAAGCACATAAACTAAATATGCACCTTTACACTTGCATTCATAATTTATGTGTTATGTTAGCGTCGGAAGTCACTCCTGGATT
>JZKD02S1825209.1:0-10039 GCA_000966675.3 Picea glauca | reverse complement strand
TAAGATCAATACAATAGATGACCGATCTGGCATAAACCTCAGATGGTCGTACAAGAAATAGATATGAGCTGCTACAAAATGCTCCCGCTAATACAAAATAATGCCTCCAAAGGTTGAATAAGAAATGAATATCAATACAAGTAGATCTGAATGCCAAACTCTCCAGCTGAAGAATGCCACGCTCCAATAGAAGGCTGCAACCCTCAATAACTTGGCCCTACTGCCAAAAGTGTCCAATCACCCTAAGAAATATGCCAATTGATAGATCGGGTGATGGTAAGAATAACCCAGGTGTCTGAATCTCCAAGATCCCTCTCAATCTCCATAGATCCGAATTTCCCACTGAATGGGGTGCCCCACTAGATGACTGAAACCCTAGCTGGTTCGACCCTGATGAAGGAGGCCTCCAAATTCTCTGAAACTCTCCAAGAATATAGATCGGGCAATGGTAAGAATAACCCAGGTGCCTGAATCTCCAAGATCCCTCTCAATATCCATAGATCTGAATTTCCCACTGAATTGGGTGCCCCACTGGATGACTGAAACCCTAGCTGGTTCGGCCCTGATGAAGGAGGCCTCGAAATGCTCTGAAACTCTCCAAAAATATAGATCGGGCTATGAGAATCCCGTGGGAGAAGTTTCGAGCTCAGATCTCAAGCAGATCTCCCTAGATCTGAGTTTTACTAAATCACAGGACGCCCCCCTATGGCTCCACGACGTCCCAATCTGCAGACAAATATAGAATGATGATAACCCTCCAGAAAGGCCCTCAAAATGATGGTAATGCATTTGCAAACAAAACCCAACTGTCGGAATGACCCTAGGCCCTCAGGATAAGCTGGATCGAACCTCCCTCGATAAACTGGCCTAATCACGCACCACGTGTCCCTCTTTGATGGACGGCTGAGATCTTCTCGGCACTTCGTGTCTCGCGGCTGGGAGGAGGCTAGTCCTTATGCTTCAAAGTCGCGATGGGCGAAAAGGCGAGGAGCCTAATCGCGCACCACGCGTCCCTCTTTGATGGACGGTTCTGATCACCTCGGCAAGACTGTGGGCCCAAGTCCGGGATGCCTTCGGCACTTCACGTCTCGCAGATCCTAACACCAATACTTCGGGACTTCTCGCGGTGAGATCCCGAGGCTTCGTGCCACCTGTATTCCACTCGCCGACTATGCTATGGCCCCCACTGCCTCCAGCTATCGGGATATCGCTTCTCGCAATCGCGTGATCCCCGCGCCCAAATTCTCGAGCCTTTTCTTGCGAGGCCCCGATACGCAATCCCACGTACGGATCCAACGGTTCTCCTCGATCCAGATCCAACGGTTATTCACCTTCTCGCTTCTCGCATCCTCACGACTTGAGTACCCAATACTTGGGTCTTTACCCTGCGAACTCCCGAGTTCGCAAGATCACCGATCTCTGCCACCTGTCCTCCTCAGATGGACGGCTCATGTCTTCTCGCTACTTCGCGTCTCGCGATCTCATGCAACCAAAGGATATGGTCCACCCTCCGAACTCACGAACCCCGAATTCAAGAAATGAACCCACGCATCAACTGATCACGATCAACGACCCTCGCTACTTCGTGAGTTCTCCATGGAGACTTCTGACCGTCCTCCTCTTTGAAAACTTCTGCGCTATACTTGGCGTGACTCGGCTGACTGCAATTACCCACCGACTATTGATCCGCTTCGAAAAATAGACCTTGGATGCTGCCGACGAAATTTTGCCCGCTCGCTTGACCTGCTACTTGGAAAAAACAAGAATTCTCTCGTGCTGCGCTTAAGCATTTCGTGCAACTCACAAACCCAAATGCTCTCGATCCCATGACAAGAATTATCGCTAACATGTTAAGTATGACAAGTCTTTATTGGTGACGCTGCATTTTTCATCTAGATAACTAATCTTTGTACAATTATGACTAAGGTAGAATCTTGTCATTCATCTCAACATATCCCTTTATTCATAGCAAAGTTGTAAAGATTATAATGAAACCAATCATCAATCATTTAAGAGTTTCTCTTTACAAAAGGCTCAAAGTACTTTCTTTCATTTTGAGTGTTACTATACTTTTACAACGATAAGTTCAATTCTTAAAGGATTCCAATAACTACAATAAACCAAAGTTCAAGAATGATCCAAGCGAGAAGAATTCAAGAATGTTCAAGAATATGTTGAGTAAAGAGGGATGTTACTCCAAGAAATCTCTTAAATCCTAGAAGCAGTTTGAAACATCTCGACATCTCAGGAGGATCAAATTCTGACAACAATTGGGAACATACCTTCACTCTGGGAAGTGATATAGGAGAAAAAACTCCATGTTCAGTATTAAAAAGAACTAGATGGAAAACATTTGATGGAGAGCAAATAGTAGAACTTGATATTGAGGAATTTCTAGCATGCCCATCATCAGACCCTTTTTGTATTAAGGAGACCAATCAACAAATAGTAAAATATCTACACGACATGACAAAGGAGGACAAACAAAGCAGTGTTGATGAACAAGGAGACCAAGGATAGCATGACTACATTGAACTTTGGCTCCAAATAACAATAAGACCGGAGCACAACTCTACTCCTTAGTATTTCTTGACATCATCACAATCAGGGCAGCTGATCCATCATGTTTTGGAACTTATCAATGTATATTTTTCAAATTGGAATGTGAGTACATTTGTAATCATGTTATGCACATGTTTACATTGTAAATACTCCTACACTTGAGAAAATGTTTTATTTTTCCAAGCAAGTAGGATAGTGTAGATGAATAAATAGAATAGTAAAGAGAAAAATAAGTCCCCTTGAGAAAACCAGTTTACTGGTGCAACTGAACATGAGTTTTGCCTGAAAACTAGGCAACTGGCGGAAAAAATTCTTGGGCATTCATGGATTGTTGGACTCGTACGCAGTCCCCATGGGCTTGTACACAATACTGATCACCCATTTACTCTTACAGGTTCAACTCCAAGCCATGGAATTGATGGTTGTATACAAAATGGATGGGATTGTTACATCCACAGAGTGCTTGCTACAATGAGCATCAACTCCTTCGTAGGTTGTATTAACCATGCAATTAACTGCCCATGTATTCCATTCGAATTTTTTGTTATCGTTGTCTTGATTCTGCTCTGAACGATTAATTCACATGAGTATTGAGTGTTGTACATTTTCCATGTTTTCGATCGTATGATGTGCCTTCTAGCCACGTAGCTCATGGGTGGGTGTGGTCATATCTGGGGTTAGCAAGGTGTCACCCCATCTAGGGGAGAAGCCATATTAAAATATGTAGATAATATGGATTCAAAATATGAAACTGATTGTCTAAATGGAAATCTCTCGAAAAATAGGTTGCTTAAAAAAAATGGCGTTGAAAACGAACTCTAGATGTTAAAGTTATGCCATTTCAAAAAAAATGATAAATAGTAACCATAGCGCCACATGGAAGGTAGGAGTTGGCCCACATGGTAATAGATGCACAATAAGATCGTTAAGTAAAAAAATTATCTTCTTTATCTAACTTTGTCAATAAGCTCACTTTTACAAATAAGTTATTTATGAAGTGACCCAATTTTATAGAATAAGTGAGAATGACTTTTACAATGAAGTTACTTTATAAATTAAAGTTGTAAAGTAGCTTAAAACAAAAGAATATTAAAGATACTTTATAGTGATTCACTTTTATAATGAAATGCACTTTACAATAAAATAAAATTATGAGACAACTCAAGTTTGTATGAGTTTAAATGAAACTTGAACTCAATACCTCTTATTATACATGCCGCCGGGAATGGTAAATAGCATTCAGTTTACCATTGAATAACTATTAATTTGTTCTTTGACCAAAAAAATTTGCATTTTTCCTATAGTTTCATATTAAACATCAATTTTTTTTTATTTTTCTGAAATATATAAACCTATTTATTTAGGCTATGATTGGTTGATCAAATTGAATTCTTAACACTGACACTTTGCTTCAATGCTCGTCATGTCTAGAGCTGACACTATGCTTCAATGCATGTCATGTCCTGCTGCTGCAGTCGATCCTTGTCTCATGGCGATCTGCATGACTCAAGGTTTTGACAATGCTACACCTCAGAACCTTATCTGTCATCGGGGCCTTCCCTTGATTGGCATCACGGTGATGCGGCTGGTAGCTAAGCAACTCGATCCACTTGGTCAACCACTCGACATGTGCGGATGCCCTCACGAAGAAAGTAATTGTACTCTTGCAGTGTGATTCGTATTTTTTAAAGCAGACATGGTGGAGCCAATGTAAGGGAGACACAAACTTTACATTTCATATCTAAGACAAATGGCGATGGAGGCTTGCGGAGAATACGGTCAAGTGAAGTTGTTAGGTGTGAATATCATTCCCTTCGTGTTGTGAGTTCGCATATCACTTTCTCTTAAAGGAATCGATTACGAGTTTATCAAAGAGAAATTTGTCACGCAAAATAAGAGCCAGATGTTGTTGCAATCAAACCTTATTCACAAGAAGATTATGGTTGTCTTCCACAATGGGATGCCAATTTGCGAGTCAACGATTATTGTGAAGTACATAGAAGAGGCATGGGGCACGAAGGAGCCAAATATTATGCCCAAACATCTATACGATCGAGCCATTGTCCTATTCTGGGTTGCCTTTTGTAGACGATAAGGTAATTTAATTCATTCATAATCACCTGCATCCAGATCTCATCTATCATGTTGTTTCCCGATGTTTTTGTTTTCCAGAGTTTCAGTTACTTTCTTATTTTGTATTCTGTAACTAATATGCTCATTCTCATGCTAATTATTTTGGACAACCTCAGCTCATTCCATGTCTCATAGGNGCCACGCTCCAATAGAAGGCTGAAACCCTCAATAACTCGGCCCTACTGCCAAAAGTGTCCAATCACCCTAAGAAATATGCCAATTGATAGATCGGGTGATGGTAAGAATAACCCATGTGTCTGAATCTCCAAGATCCCTCTCAATCTCCATAGATCTGAATTTCCCACTGAATGGGGTGCCCCACTAGATGACTGAAACCCTAGCTGGTTCGGCCCTGATGAAGGAGGCCTCCAAATTCTCTGAAACTCTCCCAGAATTAGATTGGGCAATGGTAAGAATAACCCAGGTGCCTGAATCTCCAAGATCCATCTCAATATCCGTAGATCTGAATTTCCCACTGAATTGGGTGCCCCACTGGATGACTGAAACCCTAGCTGGTTCGGCCCTGATGAAGGAGGCCTCGAAATGCTCTGAAACTCTCCAAAAATATAGATCGGGCTATGAGAATCCCGTGGGAGAAGTTTCGAGCTCAGATCTCAAGCAGATCTCCCTAGATCTGAGTTTTACTGAATCACAGGACGCCCCCCTATGGCTCCACGACGTCCCAATCTGCAGACAAATATAGAATGATGATAACCCTCCAGAAAGGCCCTCAAAATGATGGTCATGCCCCTGCAAACAAAACCCAACTGTCGGAATGGCCCTAGGCCCTCAGGATAAGCTGGATCGAACCTCCCTCGATAAACTGGCCTAATCACGCACCACGTGTCCCTCTTTGATGGACGGCTGAGATCTTCTCGGCACTTCGCGTCTCGCGGCTGGGAGGAGGCTAGTCTTTATGCTTCAAAGTCGCGATGGGCGAAAAGGCGAGGAGCCTAATCGCGCACCACGCATCCCTCTTTGATGGACGGTTCTGATCACCTCGGCAAGACTGTGGGCCCAAGTCCGGGATGCCTTCGGCACTTCACGTCTCACAGATCCTAACACCAATACTTCGGGACTTCTCGCGATGAGATCCCGAGGCTTCGTGCCACCTGTATTTTACTCGCCGACTCTGCTATGGCCCCCACTGCCTCCATCTATCGGGATATCGCTTCTCGCAATCTCGTGATCCCCGCGCCCAAATTCTCGAGCCTTTTCTTGCGAGGCCCCGATACGCAATCCCACGTACGGATCCAACGGTTATTCACCTTCTCGCTTCTCGCATCCTCACGACTTGAGTACCCAATACTTGGGTCTTTACCCTGCGAACTCCCGAGTTCGCGAGATCACCGATCTCTGCCACCTGTCCTCCTCAGATGGACGGCTCCAGTCTTCTCGCTACTTCGCGTCTCGCGATCTCACGCAACCAAAGGATATGGTTCACCCTTCGAACTCACGAACCCCGAGTTCAAGAAATGAACCCACACATCAACTGATCGCGATCAACGACCCTCGCTACTTCGTGAGTTCTCCATGGAGACTTTTGACCGTCCTCCTCTTTGAAAACTTCTGCGCTATACTTGACGTGACTCGGCTGACTGGAATTACCCACCGACTATTGATCCGCTTCGAAAAATAGACCTTGGATGCTGCCGACGAAATTTTGCCCGCTCGCTTGACCTGCTACTTGGAAAAAACAAGAATTCTCCCGTGCTGCGCTTAAGCATTTCGTGCAACTCACAGACCCAAATTCTCTCGAGCCCATGACAAGAATTATCGCTAACATGTTAAGTATGACAAGTCTTTATTGGTGACGCTGCATTTTTCATCTAGATAACTAATCTTTGTACAATTATGACTAAGGTAGAATCTTGTCATTCATCTCAACATATCCCTTTATTCATAGCAAAGTTGTAAAGATTATAATGAAACCAATCATCAATCATTTAAGAGTTTCTCTTTACAAAAGGCTCAAAGTACTTTCTTTCATTTTGAGTGTTACTATACTTTTACAACGATAAGTTCAATTCTTAAAGGATTCCAATAACTACAATAAACCAAAGTTCAAGAATGATCCAAGCGAGAAGAATTCAAGAATGTTCAAGAATATGTTGAGTAAAGAGGGATGTTACTCCAAGAAATCTCTTAAATCCTAGAAGCAGTTTGAAACATCTCGACATCTCAGGAGGATCAAATTCTGACAACAATTGGGAACATACCTTCACTCTGGGAAGTGATATAGGAGAAAAAACTCCATGTTCAGTATTAAAAAGAACTAGATGGAAAACATTTGATGGAGAGCAAATAGTAGAACTTGATATTGAGGAATTTCTAGCATGCCCATCATCAGACCCTTTTTGTATTAAGGAGACCAATCAACAAATAGTAAAATATCTACACGACATGACAAAGGAGGACAAACAAAGCAGTGTTGATGAACAAGGAGACCAAGGATAGCATGACTACATTGAACTTTGGCTCCAAATAACAATAAGACCGGAGCACAACTCTACTCCTTAGTATTTCTTGACATCATCACAATCAGGGCAGCTGATCCATCATGTTTTGGAACTTATCAATGTATATTTTTCAAATTGGAATGTGAGTACATTTGTAATCATGTTATGCACATGTTTACATTGTAAATACTCCTACACTTGAGAAAATGTTTTATTTTTCCAAGCAAGTAGGATAGTGTAGATGAATAAATAGAATAGTAAAGAGAAAAATAAGTCCCCTTGAGAAAACCAGTTTACTGGTGCAACTGAACATGAGTTTTGCCTGAAAACTAGGCAACTGGCGGAAAAAATTCTTGGGCATTCATGGATTGTTGGACTCGTACGCAGTCCCCATGGGCTTGTACACAATACTGATCACCCATTTACTCTTACAGGTTCAACTCCAAGCCATGGAATTGATGGTTGTATACAAAATGGATGGGATTGTTACATCCACAGAGTGCTTGCTACAATGAGCATCAACTCCTTCGTAGGTTGTATTAACCATGCAATTAACTGCCCATGTATTCCATTCGAATTTTTTGTTATCGTTGTCTTGATTCTGCTCTGAACGATTAATTCACATGAGTATTGAGTGTTGTACATTTTCCATGTTTTCGATCGTATGATGTGCCTTCTAGCCACGTAGCTCATGGGTGGGTGTGGTCATATCTGGGGTTAGCAAGGTGTCACCCCATCTAGGGGAGAAGCCATATTAAAATATGTAGATAATATGGATTCAAAATATGAAACTGATTGTCTAAATGGAAATCTCTCGAAAAATAGGTTGCTTAAAAAAAATGGCGTTGAAAACGAACTCTAGATGTTAAAGTTATGCCATTTCAAAAAAAATGATAAATAGTAACCATAGCGCCACATGGAAGGTAGGAGTTGGCCCACATGGTAATAGATGCACAATAAGATCGTTAAGTAAAAAAATTATCTTCTTTATCTAACTTTGTCAATAAGCTCACTTTTACAAATAAGTTATTTATGAAGTGACCCAATTTTATAGAATAAGTGAGAATGACTTTTACAATGAAGTTACTTTATAAATTAAAGTTGTAAAGTAGCTTAAAACAAAAGAATATTAAAGATACTTTATAGTGATTCACTTTTATAATGAAATGCACTTTACAATAAAATAAAATTATGAGACAACTCAAGTTTGTATGAGTTTAAATGAAACTTGAACTCAATACCTCTTATTATACATGCCGCCGGGAATGGTAAATAGCATTCAGTTTACCATTGAATAACTATTAATTTGTTCTTTGACCAAAAAAATTTGCATTTTTCCTATAGTTTCATATTAAACATCAATTTTTTTTTATTTTTCTGAAATATATAAACCTATTTATTTAGGCTATGATTGGTTGATCAAATTGAATTCTTAACACTGACACTTTGCTTCAATGCTCGTCATGTCTAGAGCTGACACTATGCTTCAATGCATGTCATGTCCTGCTGCTGCAGTCGATCCTTGTCTCATGGCGATCTGCATGACTCAAGGTTTTGACAATGCTACACCTCAGAACCTTATCTGTCATCGGGGCCTTCCCTTGATTGGCATCACGGTGATGCGGCTGGTAGCTAAGCAACTCGATCCACTTGGTCAACCACTCGACATGTGCGGATGCCCTCACGAAGAAAGTAATTGTACTCTTGCAGTGTGATTCGTATTTTTTAAAGCAGACATGGTGGAGCCAATGTAAGGGAGACACAAACTTTACATTTCATATCTAAGACAAATGGCGATGGAGGCTTGCGGAGAATACGGTCAAGTGAAGTTGTTAGGTGTGAATATCATTCCCTTCGTGTTGTGAGTTCGCATATCACTTTCTCTTAAAGGAATCGATTACGAGTTTATCAAAGAGAAATTTGTCACGCAAAATAAGAGCCAGATGTTGTTGCAATCAAACCTTATTCACAAGAAGATTATGGTTGTCTTCCACAATGGGATGCCAATTTGCGAGTCAACGATTATTGTGAAGTACATAGAAGAGGCATGGGGCACGAAGGAGCCAAATATTATGCCCAAACATCTATACGATCGAGCCATTGTCCTATTCTGGGTTGCCTTTTGTAGACGATAAGGTAATTTAATTCATTCATAATCACCTGCATCCAGATCTCATCTATCATGTTGTTTCCCGATGTTTTTGTTTTCCAGAGTTTCAGTTACTTTCTTATTTTGTATTCTGTAACTAATATGCTCATTCTCATGCTAATTATTTTGGACAACCTCAGCTCATTCCATGTCTCATAGGNGAATCTCCAAGATCCCTCTCAATCTCCGTAGATCTGAATTTCCCACTGAATGGGGTGCCCCACTAGATGACTAAAACCCTAGCTGGTTCGGCCCTGATGAAGGAGGCCTCCAAATTCTCTGAAACTCTCCAATAATATAGATCGGGAAATGGTAAGAATAACCCAGGTGCCTGAATCTCCAAGATCCCTCTCAATATCCATAGATCTGAATTTCCCACTGTATGGTGTGCCAAACTGGATGACTGAAACCCTAGATAATTCGGCCCTGCTAAAGGAGGCCTCCAAATGCTCTGAAACTCTCCACAAATATAGATCAGGACACTGCAAGTCACTAGGTAAAGTATCAGGGTCATATCTGAAGTGTAACCCCTCAAAATGGACTAGATCTTGATCTCAAAAATTAATAAAAAGCCTCTCGATAAGAAACTAAGGGACCCTAAGAAATGAATAAATGCAAGATCTAACTAAGAGGATGGGAGGTCTCATCACGAGCCGGCCCATTATGTTCATAGGTATTTAGCGGTATGAGATTGCCACCATCTGGTCACCAAACCAGGGCAGTGACCTTTGGTTGC
>JZKD02S1825198.1:2075-13017 GCA_000966675.3 Picea glauca | reverse complement strand
AATATGCCTACAAAACTACCTTCAAATATCCCTGAATTTGAAGGAAAATCGAGGGAAGATACTGCCACCATGTCACGACCTTCCACTTATGGTGCTCTTCAAACATAATCATGGATGAATCCATCCTCTTATTGTTATTTCAACGAACACTCATTGTTCCATCAACCAAATGGTACGTGGATGAAAAATCAGAGTCCCATGTGACTTTTGAATCCTTAGCCAAAGACTTTTTGGCCCGTTTTCAACTACCAGTTCGTCAGGACACCGGTTTAGAACTTCTCTCCGAGTGAAAACAAACATCAAATATGCATATTACTGACCACATTCACGAATGGCGTCGACGACGTAGTTTATGTAAAGAAGAAACCAACAAGAAACAACATCTCGATTGGTTTCTAAAACTAGTCATCTCTATACTTGCCAAAGATGTGGCATCCAACTTCCCCCAATCTGAAGAGGAAGCCATCAACAAGGATCAATAGTTCAACCTCATTTATTCTCAATCAGGTTACTTATACATAGTATTACCTGATTTACCCAGAATTGTAACATTCGGCCAAGACAAACCTGACATGTCTCACACTGTAGATGGGTTGGTTGGTACCACGACACATCACAACCCGTAAATCCAACTACCATCTATGTACAGTACACCCCAATATCTGTCAACATATAAGGGGCCATATTATTACCCTCCCCCCCCTTACCAATAGCCATATCCTGTTACTCCCCCTCCACCCATGAGTGGAACCTTACTGACACCCATGATGCGCCCGACCTCTCAACCAAGTTTAGGTTCCCCTTATACCTCAACATATAACCTAGGCACTAGTGAAAGTTCTTCACCTTCCTATGCACCCTATGGATCGTTACCAAAAAACATTCTGTATTTCCCATTCCCTAGTCCTCCACAACAGGTTTCTCCTCCACATGGACAACCACACATTGGCATTGACTTTGTTCAACCCTATCTTGTTCAACAACTTCATACTTTTGAACAGTTGAATACGAAAAATCCAGACCATTAGTCGAATAATTCCAAGAAGAAAGGAAAAAACCAAAACAATAATAACCCAGGACCAGGGGTAAATAAACTCGAACAAAACCAACCTACTGGGGGAAACTAGAATTAGGGTAACCAGAACCCCCAAGGGGACAAGTCACAATACCAACAAAGGCCAAGGGAGGAAAAACAACAATAACCTTTGAACGAACTTCCCTTGCACTCTTTCTGGTGATAATGGTCATTATACTCACCATTTCCTCCAAATTGACGACTTCAAATGGATGAAATAATCCATGAATGCACCATGTCCTCCAGCCTCGCCTTCCCCTCAGCAAGCCCCACAATAGTATTTGCAACAACCACCCCCAGCCGTGTTACAAAACCCTATTCCACACCAAGGTGTGATGAATACCCAATAATAGGTACATCCTTCCCCGCCACAAATGGGACGGTATCAAAACCCAAGGCCCATCCACCCTGGAAATCTAGTGGATCACAATATCCTCCTCACTAATGAAGAAGAAATTCTTCTGCAAACGCGCGGTTGTCAATACAATGCACTCGCTGAATCTACTCCCACCACTTTGGAAGAAACTCTAGATATAGTCAGACAACCCTTGATGATTCCATGCCCTAACAATGAACCCCCCATTTGTATCCCTTGAATTCTATTACGACAAAATGTCAACAACCCTCAGGCTAAGACAACACGCAATTACAATCTGGTCGATGACTTGGTGCAGTCTCCTATAGCCATGTCTGTATTTGAGGTCCTCCAAACCTATCCAACTCAATGGAAATCCTTACTTTTTGCCTTGGGGGTAGTCAACTCAGCTGATACTAGACTCATCACATTTGATGTAGATAGCAGAGAACCTCGTCTCCTCGCTCTGGTAGCTTTGCAAATACTAGTCAAGATTCAAAACATCACGGTTCATCGATGTATCATTGATGAAGGTGCATCCACATGCATCATGTCGAAACTGTATGAAAAAAAATTGGCTCCCCTGAGCTAGTACCATCCGCCATCACTTTAAGGGCTTATGATGGTCGACCATCCTCCCTTGAAGGGCTCTTTCAAAATGTCCCCGTCGAACTCGGGGGAAAAACCATCCTCATCGACATTGAGGTTATCAACACCCCGCTCGATTACAATATCTTGTTCGGACGTTTCTACATGTATGCTATGAAGGCAATGACCTCTTCTGTGTTTCGAACGATGATGTTCCTGCACAATGGGAAAACCATCACCATCGACCAAATTACACATTACGAGCCTAACCATTCCACCACCATCGATAACATCCTGCCTCTTTTTTGCACTAGTTCTGATGTTTATTCACTCATTTACATGGGCCCCAGAGTTTTCAAGCATCCATCCTTGCTGGTGTAATACCATGGAGTACCACCTCTCATACACTCCTTAGCACAAGTGTTTATCGTATCTTCTAATGGAACTGACACCGGAGACACCATTCCTCCCACTGAGGCTTCTCCAAACCTTGACATCCCACCAGTTGAAGAAATTTTACCTTAGGGATTACCTAAGAACCCTACTACACCACTTATCCTTGATTTCCCCCTCCCCCAGGGGAAAATCCCAGTTTGGGAGACAATCCCTCAAGCCATCACTCAAATTCCCTTCTTCTACCTACCACTGGGAGTACAATCATTTCAGGTAGCCGCGATGCTTACCCTTCCCAACATGGTGCTCACCATCCTTGTATGGTATCTACACCCACCGCGATGGTTCCTCAACTATCTCTCCATCCTTAGTCAGAGGGAATCCCGATGAAGATTACAGTACTAACTCTGACCAATCCACCCTCACCCCCTATCTCTAGCGCCACTGCTACATCTGGGGGCAAATGAAAGGAGAAATATCCCACCACTCTAGTTCCTCCTTGAGTTCAACCTCCTTGGGAACTCTGCGAAAGAGAGGGAAACCCCACTAATAGATGTCCTTCTCTTCCTGAATTACATAATATGATTCAACTCCCTCGAGAAACCACATCGCTCACCACTTCACCAAGCGCATATAGTACTACAATGATGTCCCCCACTATAGGAAGAAAAGGGCTACGAACCAAATTTGCTTGCGCCATCTGTTCATAATATGACCACTACACTCATCATTTCCAAGCTCTACCCCAGTTTCACCAAATGATAACGAAAGTATGCCAAACCTTTCAGTAAGATCCATCTCCACCACCACTTTCAGGTACCCACATCACCAACATCCATTATGTCTCTACCTCCATCCTCGAATGGATGAGGTGTCGTTGCTCTCTATGTGACTCACTTGCTCATTTCACATAACAGTGTCCTTTGATCGTTGAATACATGCATCGTCAATTAAAACTTATTCAAAATCACTCGACCACCTCATCTCATGTCATGCAAGTGACTCCCCCTACCCCTTCTCCAGATACTGTTAACATCACCTCCCTTGAACCTGAGTCACTTCCCACCCCTCCGTGGTTCATGGATAGATTGTGTGAGGATATTCCCCCAAATCCTCCCAATTCTCTGGTTCATTTCTCACAGTAAATCTTACTCCCTACCACAGTTTATCCCCCACAGTGTCTGGACATTTGTTTTATGTCAAGCGGGCCATCAAAACATGGTTATGATATCACCTCTATGTCTTCACCACTTGAGGACAATCACACTGTGATAATCACCGATGTCGCCTCCATGGATCCTCTGTATTCTCGCATTTTCCATTGTGACGAAGATATCTTGGAGGAAATCACTACCCTCAATTTACCATGGAGTGCGCTCATCACAGAGCACTTTTTCTCTCACAGGAAACCTTTGAACTTCCTATACAAGCCTCCATATGCGCAATCGAAACCAAGTATTTTATTCCATTAGGGTATATAGATTGGTTTAAAAACCCTATCCCTGCCCCAGATGATTTTAAGAAAGGAAACATGGCCAACATTTCCCCCAATGTAAAAATCAACATTTCCATCAAACTAGGAATCATAGAGGAAATCACCATTGGTGCTGCATGCTTCCTTGAAGAACTCACAACTTACAAATATCTCTTTCAAGAATACTGGGATATTTTTTCCTGGTCATATACATAGATTTCCAACCTCGACCCTTCTATCATCGAACATTGCATCAAAACATGGCCAAATGTCGTCCCAGTCCATCAAAAGTAGTGCCCACTTCACCCATCCAAAGCTGCGACTATCAAAGCCAAAATTGACAAGTTATGAACCAATGGGTTCATTTACCCCATTGCATATACCTCATGGGTTTCCAACCCTATCCCCGTTAACAAAAAACAAGGTACTATTCACATTTTCACTGACTTTCGCAATATCAACCATGCTTGTCCCAAAGACAACTTTCCAACCCCTTTCATCGACCAAATTATCGATGAGTATGCCAGCCATGAGGCATTTTTCTTCATGGATGGGTTCTCCGGCTACAATCAAATCCAAATCCATCTAGTAGATCAATATAAAACCACTTTTACTACCCCATGGGGTACTTTTTCTTATCATGTCATGCCTTTTGGACTAAAAAACACAGGTGCTACGTTTCAATGAGCCATGACTTATGTTTTCCATGATATTTCTTGCATCATCCTATCTTACTTGGATGACCTCACCACTTGATCCAAGAAATGAATTCAACATTTAGACGACTTATAAGTTGTCTTTCAATGATGTTGCCAGTACAATATCTGCTTGACCAGGTATGCATGATCATGTTCAAAATGATCAAATAACTGTTATATGTTCTTTATCATCAGATATTGTTCACGTTGGGTATTCAATTTTCATATGTGTAGGTACTTGTATATCACAACTAGCACATCCCCTTCAGGTATATGTTTGATACTGGCATGTAATCATTCCCTCTGAATATCAATTATATCTCCCAATCACACACTTCGACATTCACCTTTAGGGTCCCTACATCTGGCTCTGCAGTACTGTTACCTTTGCTTCATTTTGGTACTGTCACCCGATAACACTCTCCCCCACGTGAGTTGTCCCATTCATAGTTCCCCTTGGTAGTTTGAAACTCATGCTGATTTAATTCCCTAGGGATGGGCATCCCGATAGTATTACACATTTATGAAAATAAGCCACATACTCCTTCTCATCACATAATTTTGCTTGCTTTCCCAATGGACTCCCAAGTTATCTCATCTTGGTTCTTCTTTGAATGCACCTCCATAGTATCATTAACTCTCCATTTCATCCACAATCAATTTTACCATCTACATATTTCCCTCCATTCATTTACCTCATACGAAAACCCACCCATAGGCCCCCCACCCTCCACCAGTTCTTAACGCAACTTTCCCCCTCATAGTCCAAGCCATCTCGCACTAGGGAACCCATTTCTATATCTGTACACTCATCCCCAATTATTCTTTATTTATTTGGTAATTGTAAAAATCCTTTGTTTCTAGCATTTACTTAGCTTTTTGTTGTCACCCTTGATGACCTTCTTTTCCTTGAAACGCAACCCATGTCGCCTTTGGTTGGGGCATCCACTCTCCCTTTCTCATTTTAACATCGTTCATAAACCTTGAGTATCGCAAAATCCATGTACCCTTTATCTATGATATTGTCCACTTTGTCACGCCATTGGCACAATTTAACCCCATGTCTAGTCATCCCCCTGACACTAGATACAATTTTGCGGTTTCTGCCAATAATCCTTCCAACATACCCCCAACCAAGGGAATTCTTGAGTCTCACCACATCATGACTTCATCCATGTTCCCTATCAGTTCCTGATCTTACCTCTGTGGATTTCATGAAGCCCTTTACTTCTTGGAGTCGTGTCTCCCTTTTTGTCGACATCAACATAGTTTCCAGAAGGGCGACAATATCTTGAATCTCATTACCTTTACAATGAGGAGTCTCAGACAACACCAAGAGAACCATCATTTGTCTTTGATGTCGTTGACCCCCATAAACATTCAACTTTAGCAAAATCTCATGTTATGTTGGGTCTTACTATGTGACTATTGCATTTGTTTTATACCGGCCGAAGACCTCTAAATTTGTTAGGCCATAAATTCCTATGAGTCATCGATACTTCTTACAGGCATCCTTGCCTCTTTTCAGAGTATGTTCACCATCAAAATTTTCATCTTCCATTATCAAATTGCCCTGGAGGGCGCTGTAGTTATCTACATCAGCATACAACTTTAGTTACTGTCTTACATTTTGAGTTACATGACACGAGCATGGGGCATGCTTGCCTCGTTTGTATACATAGTTTCTTTTTTCTCTCTAAAGAAAGGTTTGGGTCCCACAGTCTCCCCTCTCCCTTTGATGGATTGCTCATGCAGTTCCTATCAACACTCTTCCTTATAATGGAACTTTTAGTAGAAGAAACATTGATGTATTTCGGCTATACGTATGCTCCTAACCTCACACATCAGGGGGCATCTTTTATCACTGAAATTTCATCTGCAACATTGCATGCAAATGAATATAGAAATACAACAAGGACAAACAACTATTTTCTCACCTGCAACACCAAAATGCATTTCCAAGAGGCAAAAATTATACAATTGGGAAAAAATTGATATGCACAAACTCACTAAAGGAAGTTGCGCATAGTGAGCGGGCCAAAGAAGTCTGTAGAGCGCACAATGCACCATATGCACGACTGTGTACGAGAAAATCTGTGCACTCATGTGAACGATGCATTTATGGTTCTTGTCAGCCCCTCAACCACTTATGGACTAGATCCCAACATGATTTGACCTTCAGATCTGAGCTAAATCTGAATGGGGGGCTAGTCAAGGACCAAAGGGTGCCCTAAAGAGCCTCTTGTTCACACCAAGAACCAGTTGAATATTTCCTTGAAGAAATGATATAAATGGAGGCCATGGGTGCACTAAGAAATTAATATTTTCATAGTATTGTTATGCTTACTCAACCCTCCCTTGAGAATCCTCTTTTCTCCATGGAGCATTCTAGAAATATTCCAATAGGCCATTCCACTCACCTCTTGAGGGAATAGGCATTGATTTCTTCATCATTTGATTTCTTTTCTACCATTGTAAGAAGAGATCACCATTAGGGAACTCAAGAGTCCTCCCAAGGAGGAAGAGGGCACTCATAAGTCCTCATTTCTCTATGGTTTTTTTCCAACTAATATAGTTATCCATTGGTGGCATAATCTTGGTCATTGGTTTTTTGTTTATGGTTCTAAAGTTTCTTATGCATTCTAGTTTTATTTCCTTAGTTTTTTTTAGTTTGTTTACTTGTTTATTTCATGTTCTTGGTTTGTTTAACCCATGCACTAGCCTATGTATTGTCTAGAAATACCAACTAGGAATGAAAGTGCCCTTGTTTTTATCACCCAAGTGACAAAACAGGCACAATAATGATGTTGAGTATTCCTTCTTTTAAACAAAKAGATATGTTCAATCRGAAAAAGATAAATTTTCTATGAAGATGAGTCGAYCGTCAATTTGTAAGATATGTCATCCTTCCCTCAAGTGACCATTATATTGGGTTGTTMTTCTTCTACTMTATATCCATGCTATAAATATGTTGACCTRCAYAGAATAGATCTAGCTAAACAATGATACACACATTTGCAAAGAGAATTGGAAAAATAAGAAGAAGGAGAGAAAGAATGGAAAKAATTCTCATTAACCGTTATGAATAATGAATAATTTACACATGATATACTCTATATAACTCAATGAGTTCGAATTGAAGTGAACCAAGTCACCATAGTGGTGGTATAGAGTGATATGGACACACACCAACAGTTACAGGAGTGAAATGCCACCTATTCTAGTCTCTCAGGCAGTTATGGGAGTGAATTGCCACCTAGTTGAGTTAACTAGTCAACTAGTCTTTAGTTAACTGACTGGATAGAAAGTAGTGAGGAGTTAACTCAAGGAATCAAGGCTAATGTGCCACATTGGTGATGATACCAAGGCAAGGTCGAATTATCATGGTGATGATCCCAATGCAACATCTAAACTCAACACAACTAGTCAAACTGAAGTGTGAATTGAAAGAGAATATTCTCCAGGTGGAATATTCTCTCCTAAAATATAGGAGACTGATAATGACTAATTATTACCAATGAACAAAAAAAAAAATTAGGAAAAATAAAACCTAGGTGTGTGTGAAGAAACTCCAACACCCCCCCAGAACATCCCTATGGTGCAAAGAAAGGAGGGGGCCCGAAAAGTACTATTTTTAGTAGTTCTTAGGGAACCAAATAAAAAAGATACACTGAAAAAAAAAGGGGGAAAAAAGGAAAACCCCATGGGAACCCCCCCCCCCCCCCCCCCTCCCTCAAGGTACAATGTATGTAAAAACAGAAGAACTATAGTTGCTAGGCAATCGTGTCCTTCACTCCAAGACGACCTCACAGAGAATGGAATTTTTGCTTAGTGAAGGTCTTGGTGAAAATGTCTATCGTCTTTTCTACTAAAGGACATAACTGTAAGTCAATGATCCCCTCGTGTACCAAGTCCTAGATGTAGTGCATGTGGATCTCTATGTGCTTCGTCTGCTGCTTCTGAACTAGATCTCTGCAGAACTTCAGAGTGCTCTGGTTGTCACACTAGATGACGATCAACCGATGAAACTGAATGCCCAACTCAATGAGAAAATGTTGTAGCCACATAGCCTAAATGGTTATGTTAACTACCCCTCTGTACTCTACCTCAGCTGAATATAGAAAAATGGTAGATTCCTTCTTGCTCGACCAACATATAGGCCCGGAACCAAGACTGAGTGAGTAACCAGATGTGGACTTGCGATCAATGCTATCACTATCCCAATCAGAATCAATAAACCCAATGAGATATAATGTAGAGTCTACTGCATAATGAATCCAAAAGGTGATGGTGCCCTGTACATATCGAAGGATACGCTTTGCAACTTTCCAATGTAGCTCATGCGGCTCCTACATGAACCTGGAAACTGCGCCAACTACATATGAGAGGTATGGTTTGGAGTGTGTGAGATACAATAAGCTACCCACTAGCTGTCTGTACAGTGTGATGTCAACTAGTGGAGTCTCCCCGCAATCCTCAAGTTTGACTCCTGATAGGAAAGGAGTCGGAGTAGACTTGCAGTCTGTCACGTGAAATATCTCATAGAGATCTCATCCATACTTGGATTGAGACAGTTTGATGCCTGATGCATCCTAACTGATCTCAAGTCCAAGGAAGAAGTGTAGCGGACCCATGTCCGTCATCAAAAACCCATCATGAAGAATCCTCTTGATTGCAACAATTGCTGAAGTCGAACAACCGATGATCAACAAATCATCGACATACAGAACTAAAAGTAGAAGTGAATCAGCCATCCTGAGCATGTATACATTTGGGTCTGATTTACAACGTACAAAGTTCAATGACAACATGTAGGAGTCCATCTTAGCATACCATGCCCTCGGAGCCTACTTGAGGCCATAAAGTGACTTCTTCAGTCAACAAACAAAATATGAGTACTGCATAAATCCCTGGGGTTGCTCCATGTAGATCTCCTCAGAGAGATCACCATGAAGAAATGCAATATTCACACCCATTTGATGGAATTCCCATCCCTTGGCTACCGCAATGGAAAGTGCGAATTGTATGGTATCCATATTCACTACTGGAGCAGAGGTCTCATCATAGTCAATACCATGAACCTGTTGAAAGCCTTTCGCGATAAGCTTGTATTTGTATCTATTGATCTTTCCATCCACTGTGCTCTTGGTCCTGTAGACCCATCTGCATATGACAAGTTTCCTCCCAGAAGGAAGGGGAACCAGATCTCAAGTCTGGTTCTTGAGGAGGGAGTTGTACTCCTCCTGCATGGCAGATTCCCAAAAGGGATTTCCAGCAGCCTCACTATAAGACTGTGGATCTGAAGACTGAACCGAGAAAATTTGCCTGGAAGGAAATGGTTCAATGGCAATGAGTGAAATAGGAGGTTCCTCAAAATTAGATCGAGTCCTTCTAGCATGGGCTGGATCACCAATGAGATCCCCTGCATCCTAAAGTGTAGTCTGTGCCCACTTGGGCCTATGCTCTAGCTTTCCGACTGCATCTGGATGCTCTGACTCTACATCTAATTGTACTGACTCTGAATCTGAATCATCTGAGTCCTTTGAATCAGAACTCTCGTCTAAAGAAGAGTCAACATGTTCATGCTCATCATCTCAGACAGGTGGAAGAGTGAATGTATCTGCATGCGACTGCTGAGGTACATGCGAGACACTTTCCTCGAATTGGAAACTACGCTCAATGATGAGTTGGTCTGAGGAAAGATCAATAAGCCAATATCCTTTCACACCATCCGGGTATACAACAAAAATGCACTTAGTGCTCTGTGGATCAAGTGCCTTCCTCTTTTTAGAGGGAATCCAGGCCCATGCAATGGAACCAAAAATGCGAAAGTGGGCCACTTCCAGTTTGAGGCTGCTCCAAGCCTCATAGGGGGTCTTATCCTTGACATATCTATGAGGAGATCTGTTTTGGATGTATGTTTCATAGTTAAGTGCTTCGACCCATAGTATATGTGGTAGTGACTTTGCATGCAACATGCAAGATGCCATCTCCTTTAGAGATCTGTTTTTCTGCTTGGCAACTCCGTTTTGTTGCGGAGTGTAGGGAACTGTATGCTGCAAGTGAATCCCTGCCTCATGGCAAAGATTATTGTTCGTGCTCGAATCGTCGCCGGGTGAGCAAAAATGGGAGCACTGGCATGCCCTGTTGGGCTCAGCAAGGCAGAACAGGATGTTGTGAAGCAAAAAGGGTTAACAGAAAACAGAAAACACAACCGAATACAATCTATCTAACAGCTGAAAGAAAATAACAATTCAAAAAATAAACAAAAACGTCAAATGTGAGACAAGGGAGTTATCAATGGTTTCAAGGCTTGATCTATTAGCGAAACCAAAGCACACACTGAAGAAAGGGATAAT
>JZKD02S1825197.1:15418-28006 GCA_000966675.3 Picea glauca | reverse complement strand
CTTGAGAAAATGATGTTTCTTCATGGCTTTTTATAGCATAGCATTGGGTGATTATGTAACCCCTTTGAAGTGTGAAGAGGGGCTCTTTAGGGCTTCATTAGGTCTTTGACCAGCCCACCATGCGGATTCGGCTCAGATTTGATGGTCAAATCAGGTTGGGAGCTGGTCCATAAGTGGTTGGGAGGCCGACCAATTCAATAAATGCGTCATTTAGTAGGCGCACAGGTTTTTGCGCTAACAGTCGCGCATCATGGGCACATGCACGCATGGTACATTTCTATAATGCACATGTGCGCGCGCACCAAACTCCTGTAAAGCGCCCTTCAATTTTTGGTTACTTTGTATAGTTTTTGACCCTTTTGCAATGCTCTGAAATTAATCCAGTGCCATGAATGACTTCATTCCTATTTTGACGATGCTGAGTTCTTGTCGCCATGTGCGGACGAAATTTCAATGATAACAGATGCCCCCTGATGGATGAGGTTAGGAGCATACGTATAGCCGAAATCCATCAATGTTTCTTTTACTGAGAATGTTGTGGTAAGAGAGAGAAAGAGTGGGACTGTGTAGAGCAATCCTTTGGTGAAGAAAGGAACTAGTAGAACCCGACCTTCCAAAAGGTGCGTAACAATATACAACTGTGTACAAACGAGGCGGGCATGCCCCATGCTCGTGTTATGTAACTCTGAAAAAACGATGACTAAAGTGTTGGTGTAGACAACTGCAGCGCCCTCGGGGGCGGTAATGATAATGACAGAAGTCAATTCTGTAAAGGAACATGCTCTGAAAAATAGGCAATGATCGCGGTAATAAGAAGCGACAATGATGCAGGCATTGATGGCCTGACCAAGTTCAGAGGTCTTCGGCAAATGATCATAATGACTGCAATAGTCGCAAAGTAGGACCTACTGTAACATGAGAAAGTGTTGACGTCGAATGTTATGGGGGCCAACGACAACAGGGAGCAATGGTGTGTCACCTTGTGCCGTCCGAGATCTCTCATTGAATGGAAAATGAGAATCAAGATACTGTCACCCTTTTGGAAAATGGTACTGATGTCGACAAAAGGGGGATGCGACTCCTAGAAGAAAAGGTCTTCGCAGAATCTACTGAGGTGAGAAAGTGGCAGAGGTACATAGATGTAGTCAAGAAGTTGGAAGACTCAAGACCGCCCTTGGTTGGAGGGTGTATGAGATAATGCGTGGCCGCAACCATGTGACAAGGGTGAGTGTCAGGGGGACACCAAGGCCGAGGATAAGTTGTGCCAGAGGTGGGACAAGGTGAACAAATTCAGAGGGTAGAGGCAAGTGATCTGTAAAGTACTTTGAAGATATGGACGATGTCAGCAAGGGTAAATGAGAAGCAATGCTCCAACCAAGGGTGACATGGGTTGCGTGTGGCCAAAAAGGAAGCAAGTCGCCAACAGTGACGACAAAAAGGGAATGAAAAAAATAAAGGTGTTTGTACAATAAATAATGAATAATTGGGGGGAAATGTACAAATACAGAAACGGGTGCCCCAGTGTGAAATGAGTGCCCCAGGGAGGGAAGAAATTTCTTTGGAAAACAGATGAAGGGTGGGGTCCCCATCGGTGAGTTTTTGTATGAGGTAGATGAAATGAAGATAGGTTCGCAGATGGGCAAACTGATGGTGGATGAAATGGGGGGGGGGGGGTTCATGATCCTGCAGAGGTGCAGGTAAAAAGAAGAGAACCATAAAGAGATGATCTGGGAGTCCATATGGGAAGCTAGCAAAATGAGGAGAAGAAGTATGTGGTTGATCTGCAACATGATGAAAGACCATCAGGACTCCCATCCCTAAAGGGTAATGAAGAACATCATGAGTGTCAGAAAGTTCCAAAAGGTGTTATGAATGGGACAACTCATGTGGGTGAGAATGCTACCGGGTTATAGTACCGATGATGCAAATGGAGTTGTGAGTACTGCAGAGCCGAGAATGATGATCCTAAAGGCAAATATCAGAGGGTGTGACTAGAAATGGAAATGCAATATCACGGGGGAGACTACATGCCAGTGATGAATATATACCTGAAGGGATGATGTCGATGACTGATGAGCAAGTACCCGCGCATAGAACAACCAAATACCCAAAGTGAGCTATATCTGAAGAGAATCAAAGATATGAGCATGTATTTGACAAATGTGACTATGCGCGTACGTACCTAACCATGATACAGAAAAAAGGGTGCCCCGGGGGCCTAGGAAGAAACGTGACCCAAGGACAGTCATGATGTAGGCAGCGGGATGTTGATCCTGTGGCTGAAGACGGTTTGAAAAATGGACACGTTGGGCTCCCAGAATGGTGAGTGGAAGTTTGGAAATAGGCCTATATATAGTTGTAGGGCCCACATTGCCACCTCATTTGTACATGTTGCTACAGTGACTGGACGAGCAGATTGCAGAGGAGATTTGGAGTTTCAGGGAGCTCGAGGTATCCGATCGATGGTGTGCGAGTCTCAGGTTAGTGGTCTGATCATCCTGCATAGAAATAAGTTTCCAATTTTTGGGAAGGGTAGGTACGGGGGGCCGTACAGGGGGTTTAAGGGGAATTTGTATAGGATGTGGGCCCTCATGCGCAGGAGATTCAGTGGAAGGTGCACATACGTGCGTGCCTGTCCACTGAATAAATGCGCATTGATGTGCGTGAGGGGGAGTTTAAGGTGCACCCTAGGGGCGCGGCTGTGAGGTGGATAGGTGCGCATTAGTGCGTGCCTGTGGGGTGAACAGGCGTGCACTAGGGCGCGCCTGTGAGTTTGACAGGCGTGCATTAGCGCGCGCCTTTATGGTGAACATGCGCGCTCATGAGCGCGCCTGTGAGAAAAACAGGTGCGCATACGTGCGCACCTGTATAGTGAACATGTGTGCATGTGTGTGCGCCTGTGGGTGGTAAAACCGTGCCTTAGAGGCAAGGTTGAAGGGTAAAAAATGAGTCTTTGTGATGCATTGGATGGTTGCATAAGCTGATATAGGACTCTGTGTTATGTGCAGGTGGCTAGTAGTGATGATGGATGTGCGGTGGTGTGAGCGAGACTGGTCACAGTTGCAAGATGATGTGGCCAATCCAGGGCCTGCAATTCGAGCAGCTTTAGCAACCAGTGGGTTGCTAAAGTTTTTTGAGTGCCCGTTGATACGAGCACAGGAGTATTTACTATAGTTCCTGCTCCAGATGTGGATTCCAGAGCTGCGCTGCTTCCTTGTGCGAGGAGAGCAGATCCCCTTCACTGTGGTGGAGGATGTATATTTTTTTACTGGGCTCCCCTTCCGGGGAATGTCGCTACCGGTAGAGCCTGTGCTGCCGAGGGATACACATCTGCGGGAGATCGCCGAGCGATATTGCTTAGGTGAGAACTACATGTCTAGGACTGTAGTAAGTATTAGTGGTCTGGATTCCCTGACGCATCGTTGCATAGCGGCGATGATTATTTGCGTGTATGGGTCACTTGCGACCTAACAGATTAACGGTGGCCAGCTGCTAGTACTGGAGAGTGTGGTGGTGGGCCGTGAGTGCTTTGCATGGGGGTTGACTCTACATGCACAGATGATCGTGCAGTTGGATCGCTGTCGATCCATAGGTACCAGAGAGTTCACGTTCGGCTCGATCCTGGTAGCCTGGTTCTTGGAGAGGGTGTCGATGTTGTGCCCGAGGGTTCTATTAGAGGCGCCCGAGGCACGAGAGCCGCGCTTGAGGTGGTGGTCGACGGTGTTGGTTTGCCATGGCGGGGGTGAATGTGGGCATTACTTCACAGTGAAGGCAGCACAGATATGGCGGCAGATGTCGCAAGTGATACTTCGGTACCCCTATGCTGGGGTTGACTTTTGGGGGGACCCGGACATGGTGTTGCCTCCTGGGGAGGTTTTCGACCATCAAGGTATGTTGTGTATTTGTATGTTTTGATTTATGTTAGCTTTTGATATACCAGTTCACATGTGATAAATATGTTGATACGATCGTTTGTTTGTTGTTTGGTGCATGTGCAGATGTGGCACCTCGCGGGCGCGAGGTGGAGTGGCAGAGAGCATCGGTTTAGCAAGAGCCGGAGAGACTGCCACGTGGAGAGAGGCATCATCGAGATGAGGCCGTGGGGCGACCAGCAGAGCCCGAGAGGGCAGCGAGGAGGCGTCGGTTTGATGATCCTGGTGCAAGGCCATCACATGCTCCTTCGGCGGCAGCCGGAGTCGATTTTGATGATATATGTCGTTGTCTTGAGACGGTGTTACAGGACGTGCCTGAGGGCATGTGGATCCGCATCCAGGACGAGGGGTTCCTGGAGAAATGCATAGGGTTACCGCCACCATGGCGGGGCATAGTGCGACGAGCAGCTGTTCTCGCCACGATGACTAGTGGATGCCTGTCGCCGGGGCAGGAGGGTCCTGTAGGTGTTCCACCACCACTGCCTGGGGCAGGTGGGGGTGGGCCACCACCTCCTCCCGAGGGAGGAGTAGCTGGGGGTGCGAGAGAGGCACCCTGATGGGATGTATATTGTATACCGTTTTGATTGTATATAGGCTGGTGAGCCGATTTTTTGTACCGTGGTGTGGCACTTGCCTGCGGGCCTATGTATTTTTTGTATGTAAACATTTGGATGGCCAAAGAGGCCTTGATATATATATATATATGAGTATACACCTTTGTGAGATCCTGATGTTGTTTACATATGGTTTTGGTTGTTGATGATGATGTTGTCGATTCTATCTATATGCTGTGACAGGATGTATGAGATGTTTATGTATGTGTAGCTTGATGTGATATATGCCAATCCAACACCATGTTAGCTATTTCATCCATTGTTTGATTCAATTGTCTTGGAATATGTGTAAATGTAATGAAATCAAAATGTTGAGATAATAATCTAACCTGCAGGTATTTGCGAAAGAGGCACGGATCGCGTACACGGTAAACATTGTTGAGTTGAAGAACGACTAGTTGAGAGTCGAGGAAAATGCTAAGGTGACAAATATGATGATGCTGGGCGTCGGTCAGGAGTCCAATGACAGCAGTGTATTCGGCTTGGTTGTTGGTTGCTGGTCCCAAACAGATGCCACTTGAATGGAGCATTCATGTGAGGGGGTATATAGATCCCAAGCCGCCGAAGCGAGATTTTGTGTCCAACGGCTGGCGCCGTCGACGTAACCAATGTGGTAGGCTGGTGGAGGAAGCATCTGTCAATAACACAAAGGATATTTAAGATGAGAGGGTAGGAGAAAAATATTAAAAACACTAAACAAGAATAAGAAATAACCTGAAGTAGCATGACTACTTCTAAGCATAAAATTTCTTGAGGTACAACCCATTGATGGGTTCTTTGAGTGAGAGGCCTTCGGGAGAGGCCAGGATGTATGCACCTTTGGTGAGGCAATGTTGGATGATGTAAGGGCCATGCCAAAGTGATTCAAATTTGTCGTGGCCAAAGGTATCATGAGCGATATCATAGGCCAAGACGAGGTCGCCTTCGCGAAATGAACGAAGGTTGACATGGCGATCAAAGGTAGCTTTGGATCATTTTTTAGCTACCTCGTTGTTCTGTAATGAAGATCGATGATCTTCATCCAGCGACTCCAAGTTCAGCAAGCACTGCTCCATTGGAGCAGTGTTAGGTAATAGCTCAATTGCGGTGCGTAGGGTGGGAATTTATCACTCGATGGGAAGAGTTGCCTCGACCCCATGGACTAAATGAAATGGCGTGAAACCTGTAGCGGTCTTTACTGTCGTTCGATAATCCCATAGCATGGAAAATAACATATGATGCCAATTGGTTTTATGTTTATTAACCGTGCGCTGTAACATGGTCTTGAGGACTTTGTTCACTGCCTCGACCTGTCTGTTTGACTGAGGGTAATATGGCGAGGCAAACTCATGAGAGAAGCCTAACTGAGATGAGAGTTCAACGAAGATCTCATTCTCGAAGTGTTTCCCATGGTCGGAAACAAGTTGGAGTGGTACTCCAAAACAGGATATGACGTGGTTGAAGAAAAAACGCGCTGCGGTGTGAGTGGTGTTGTTGAAAATGGGCATAGCTTTGGCCCATTTGGTGAAGTAATCCACCGCGACAAAAATGTATTTGTGACCATTGCTGGAGGGGGGATTACAAGTCATGAAGTCGATGCCCCATTTAAAAAAGGGGCCCGCGGTAATGACAGGGTGAAGAAGAGTGGGGGGAGCTCGGGCTTTGTTGGCGTAGAGATGACATTGCTCACATCGTTTCATGACATGAATGCAATCGTGAAACAAGGTAGGCCAAAAGTAACTGGCTCGGATAATCTTCTGATCCGTGGATATACCTGAAAGGTGGCCCCCACAAGCACTATTGTGGAAATCGTTTAAGACTCCGTTGGCCTCGTCAATAGTCAGGCAACGACGAAGAATGGTGTCGATGCCCCGCCGATATAGGATGTCTCCGATGAGGAGGTAGCGGGGGGCCTGATGGAAAATATGTCGACGATCATCTCATGATAGATAGTTACCAAACTTTTGAGTTCGTAGGTAGACGAGGAGGTCACCATACCAAGGATCATCTGAGGCGATGTAAAAGAGATGTTCGTCACGAATGTCGATGTTGACGGGGGGACTGGTGGTGTCAGAGGGAAGGGTCGTGACAAGTTCAGCGAGAACAAGGGCCTTCTTACTCTTAGGTGTTGAGAACTCGAGGTCGTATTCCTGGAGGATAACGATCCATCAAGTGAATTTTCCGTTAACTTGTCGATGGCTTAGAAAATATTGCATAGGGTTTGAATCTGCGACGACCTTCGTGGTGCGAAGAAGAATGTAATGGCACAGTTTCTGGACTGCGAGGACAACAGAAAGAGAAATTTTCTCTTCATGTTTTTACTTCAAGGGTGGGCCCGAGAGGTTCTTACTAACATAGTAAATGACATGTTCATGATTGTCATCTCTGAGCTGGACGAGGACGCCGGCTACTGATACAGATGATGCTGATACGTAGAGGATGTAGTCACAATTATAGTCAGGTGCACTAATTAAAGGTGCATTTGAAAGTGTTGTTTTGAGATCCTCAAACGAATGTTGGGCATAGTCGTCCTAGTGAAAGGGGATGTCATGATGAAGTAAGCGAAGGAAACCATGTGCGCATATGGCATAATCAGGAACGAAGCGTCTAAGAAAGTTAGCTTTGCCCTGGAGGCTCTGAAGTTGCCATAAATTCTAGGGAGGTGGAATTTCGGTAATGGCTTTGACTTTAAGGGGGTCCACGGTAATATCGCTTTGGGAAATGATAAAACCGAGGAGGTGCTCTACGGTGACACAAAACACACACTTGAGAGGGTTAAATCGGATGTTATACTGATGACACCGTTGAAAGATGATTCGTAAATCATCGAGGTGTTGGGTACGCTTCTTAGATCGAGCTGTGAGGTCGTCCAAGTAGGCGAGGATGATAGCAGCCAGATCTTGAAAGATGTATGTCATGGCCCACTGAAAAGTTGTGCCAACGTTTTTTAAGTCGAAAGGCATGAAACGATATGAGAAAGTACCCCATGGGGTAATGAATGCAGTTTAATATTGATCGGCTGGGTGGATTTGAATTTGGTTATAGCCAGAGAATCCGTCCATAAAGGAGAGAGCCTCGTGGCCAACGCAGTCATCGATAATTTGATCGATGAAAGGCGTTGGAAAGTTGTCTTTTGGACATGCGTTATTGAGATCACGAAAGTCTGTGCAAAAGCAAATGGTGCCCTATTTTTTGTCGTCGGGAACGGGGTTGGAAACCCATGAAGTGTAAGCGATGGGATAGATAAATCCGGCCGTGCGTAATTTGTCTATTTCGTCTTTGATAGCCGCGGCTTTGGATGGGTGTAGTAGTCCCTGTTTCTGGCGAACTGGTATGATGTCAGGCCAGGTTTCGATACGATGCTTGACAATAGACGGGTCAAGGCCAGGCATCTCTATGTATGACCAGGCGAAAATATCCCTGTATTCCTGGAAGAGGGTTTTATATGCGGCGATTTCCTGAGGAGTGCATGTAGCTCCAATGATGATTTTTTCGACAATGCCATCTTTAATGGAAATGTCGATTTTGATGGTGGGGAAAATGTTAGCCATATTACCTTCTTCAAAGGCGTCAGGGGCAGGAATGGGATTGTTGAACCAATCGATAGGCCCGGATGGGATAAAATCTTTGGTTTCGACCGCGTAAATGGGGTTTTGGCTAGGAGGCATGAGGGCTTCCTGTGGAAGGAAGAGGGAACGATGATGTAGTGCGTCCTAGGGAGAGCCTGGGCGGTGTAGCTCTTCCAGTATTTCCTCTTCGTATTGGAAATGACCGAAATATAAGGGGTCGTAAGGAGTTATCTCAGCTTTAGTGTGATTGCCCCCTGCTGGGGAAGCAATGGGAGTGGTGCGAGCATATGATGAGGGTTCACTCATCATGAACCATATGTTGAAGCACTGAGGGGTACCTATGGTGGTTGGATGGATAGTGTCCATAGGGGAATGAACATGAGAGTTGGGTGGGTTACGGGGTAACTCCTCATATACGCCATCTAAGAACTAGGAAGCATTGGGAGTGCCTCAGGTTCGGGTGAAATGACATGAAAATTCTCGAGTGGCGAGGTAATGTCAATTACTGCCGCTACGAGTTGGTGACGTAGGGTCAATTGACGTTGCCTGTATGCGAGGATTATGGGACACTAGTATGTAAAGTGAGCTAATGAATCACAGAGAGAACAAGGGCATCTCATACGTTCATTGACTGTAGTGGTGACATAGCGAATGTCAGTGATGTTTGAAGAGGACGTAGCAAGGCGTGGGTTGTTCTGGAAATTCTGGCGTACTGCCGAAAATGTGGCAGTGCAGGGAAATGATGGGTGTAATGGCCATATTCGGAACAGATAGCACACGCGAATTTAGTTCTCAACCCTTTACTACTGGTTGGTGTGGTGATAGTGGGACTAGCAGTAGTGACGGGTATTGTGGGAGTTTGTTTGATGGGAATCAAATTCCATAATTCTGGTAGTGATGGGCAATTTTTGGTTTGGTGACTCTCTTTCTCACATAGTGTGCAAGGTGGTGGGATGTGTGGAGGAAGTGGAGTTGTGGGGTCCTTCTTCTTTCTCCTACCCCCAGCTATAGCAGGGGGGGTAGGGAGTATGGGGGTAGTGGGGGTGAGGAAAAGAATCATCATGGGGAGGCCTTCCTGTGGGCGAGGGACCATCTTAGGTCGATGGAAATACCACACTGGGATTGCTAACACCATATTGGGTAGTGTGAGCGTTGCGGCTACCTGGAAAGCTTCTATACCGGGTGGAGAATAAAAGAAGGGAATTTGAGTGAGGGGTCGGGGAACTGTCTCCCAAATAGGGATAGACCCCTGAGGGGGTGTGGGTTCGTGGACTATGGGGGTTGACGAGTTTGCAGGAGGCTCCTGTGGGAGTGGTTCTGCAACTGTTGAGACGTCAAGAATGACTAAAGCCTCTTGAGGAGGATGTGTCTCCTTTGTATGAATTCCATCAGATGAGATGATGCAAACTTGATTAGGGGGAAGGAGTGGTGATGCTCCATGGTATGTCCCTAATAAGGATGGATCTTTGAAGATCCCAGGACCCATCTTGATGTGTGGATATGTGTCCTTGTTGGTGTGAATGAGAGGAAGAATGTTATCGAGATTGGCAGATGGGTTAGGCTCATAATGTGAGACTTGGTCAATGGTTACAATCTTCCCATTGTGGGGGAACATAATTGTCTAAAAGACAGATGATGCCACTGCCTTCATAGCATACATGTAGCTACGTCCAAACAAGATATTATAATTGAGCTGAGCGTCGATAACTTCGATGTCAATGAGAATAGTTTTGCCTCTGAGTTCCACAGTGACATTTTGGAAAATCCCTTCAGGAGATGATGGTCTTCTGTCATAAGCTCATAATGTGATGGCGGAAGGTATGAGTTCTGGGGAACCAAGCTTCTACCATACTGTTTTGGACATGATGCATGTAGATTCCCCCTCATCGATGATACACTGATGGACGATGATTTTCCATATTTTCACTGGTATTTGAATAGCGACCAAGGCTGGAAGACGAGGTTGACAACTATCAAGGTCAAAAGTGATAAGTCGAGCATCTGCGGGGTCGACTGCCCCCAAGGTGGAAAGTAGTGATTTCTGCTGAGTAGGACAAGTCTGGAGGACTTCCAGAACTGACATGGCAGCCGGGGATTGTGCTAAGTTGTCTACCAAGATGTAGTTATGTGCTTCCCTAGCTTGTGGATTGTGGACATTCCTGCGCAAGGGGATGCGAGGGATGCGTAATGGTGGTTCGGCAGAAGGGCGAGGGATCATCAACGGGGGTCCCGTCGGTGTAGGGTTTGTGTCTGAATATATAGGAGTAGACTCAGCTGGTGTTAGATACTGACGATTGCGTGTTTTCAGAAGAATTTCTTCCTTGCTAGTGAGGAGAATTGTTCGCTCTACTGGATTGTTGGGATTGTGGTATGGGCCCACTTGAGGTGGGGGATGTTGTGTGTCCTGTTGGGTGTTTATCAAACCTTGATGTGGGATAGGATTTTGCATTACAACGGGAGGGGGTTGTTGCATGTATTGTTGTTGTGCCTGCTGAGGGGCAGGTTGCACTGGGGATGGGGGAAGGCTCCTAGAGTATTTCAACCATTTGAAATCAGCAATCTAGGGGCAATGGTGGGTGTAATGACCGAACACGCCACAAAGAGAACAAGGGTGGATGGTTTTAACATTATTCCGCCCTTGGCGTTTGTTGTTATTGCCCCCCTGGGGGTTTTGGTTCCCTTGGTTCTGGTTGCCCCCAGTGGGTGGATGTTGTGGGGGTTGATTCCTGCCTTGACCAGGATTGTTGTTATTCCTATTCCTTCCCTTCTTCTTGGCATTGTTCGAAGGGTTGGTTGTGTTCAACTGTTCAAAATTTTGGTATTGTTGAGCAGTAGAGGGTTGAACAAATTTTACCCCCGCATGAGGATGTGGGGGAGCCATGGGTTGTGGAGGACCAGGAAAGGGAAAGTAGGGATTCTATGGGGGTATCACTCCATAAGGTACATAGGAAGGTACAACTCTTTCAATAGTACTATAAGATGACATGGAGGGAGTACAACTGGTGGTTGGAGGAGGTGGATGTACGGGAGGTGTTGGTGGTGGCCCACTAATGGGTGGAGGTATAGAAACAGGGTATGGCTGTTGATATAGGGGTGGGGGGTAATAAGAAGTGCCCCCATATGCTAGTGGGTATTGAGGTGTTCCATACATCGGTGGTGGTTGGGGTTGTGGACCATGGTGTGTGGTGGCACCTATTAGTCCGTCTGCTGAGTGAGACATCCCAGGTTTGTCTTGGCCAAATGGCACCGGTTTTGGAAAATTGAGAAGTACTGTGTATAAGTATCCTGACTGTGCATAAATGAGGTCATATTGTTGAGCCTTGCTGATGGCTTCCTCTTCAATTTGTGGGAAGGTGGAAGCTACATCCTTACCAAGGAGAGCGACAAGGGATCTAAGAAACCAGTCAAGACATTGTTGTTTGGTGGTTTCTGCTTTACACAAACTATGTCGCCTATGCCACTCATGAATATGGTCGGTGATGTGGGTGGATGAGGTATGTTTGAAGTTAGACAGTAGTTCAAGACCATTGTCATGGTGGATGGGTAATTGGAAGAAAGTTAAGAATGATTTGGCCAAGGATTCAAATGTCGTATGGGACCCTGATTTTTCTTCGACATACCATTTGGCTGATGGGCCAGTGAGTGTGCATTGAAATAATCGCAGTCTGACGGAATCATCCATAATGCTATTGGAAGAACACCATAAATGGAAGGTCATGATATGGTTGGCGGGGTCATCCCCTGCCTTTCCTTCAAACTTTGGTATGTCTGAAGGAAGTTTGGTTGGCATTGCGGGCCATGTGGCGTCATGCAATATAGGATCATTGGTAAGCTTGGTGAGATCTGGTATGTTGAGAGAGGCCAAGTATGGCATCTGTAGTGGGGTGAGAGGGTTAGCTCCAGCCATAGTGTGTTGTGAACCTGACCCTTGATGGGGACTAGGTGGGTTAGTGCTCCCTCCTTGAGAGGAAGTGGGTCCCCCGCTTCCGTGCAAAGGAGAGCGAGTGACTGTAGGACCTTGGGAAGTGGACCCAAGTAAGGTAGAACCAAGCAAAGCTGATCCTAAGATGGTAGCACTCACAGGAGTGTGTGAAGGAGGTACCGATGAGCGGTTACGACCAGATACTCCCCCTAAGATAGGAGGAAGGTTGAGCAAGAGTCGTGAATGATGGGGGTTTTGTGGTCCCCCTATGATGTCAGACTAGTTGTGTGAATGTGTGCACAAAGTGGTGAGAGAAATATAGAAACAAGAGTCTTTGTTGTGACTGTTTTACACAATATATATATCAGAGTCAAACTGTAATCAGATGTGCATCATACATAAATGAAAAAGAAGCATATATGTGGGTAAGAGGGTTTTGTCTGTGTAGGGGAATCAAAAAAGAAAGCAAATGCTCGTGTCCTAGAAGACGTAACGTCCTTCCTCTCAAATAGCACTGGACCTTCCAATAGTACTCAACAGTGGGGTCTGAAGTCACCAGAAGAGACACTAGT
>JZKD02S1825196.1:606866-636736 GCA_000966675.3 Picea glauca | reverse complement strand
GAGCAAGTTCCTTCAGGAAACAATTTAACCATTGGAAGGTAGATCATGCAGAGAAACAGTTTGTACAAGAATGGAATACCATAGTTCAATGGTCAGAAGTATGAAATGTGGAGTAGCAGGATGAAGGTATTTTTACAAGCATAGGGGTATGATATTTGGAATCTAGTTGTTACAGAATACACTACCACAAATAAACCTCCAAATACTATAGCCAAGAAGGAATTGAAAAGGAACAACAAAATAGCAATGGATTTTATCTTGGAAGGATTACCTGATTCAATAAAGGAAAAAGTGGGAAAATTTTCATCAGTTAAAGAACTATGGGATAAGCTGCATAATATCTATTATTATCCCATTGTAGATTCATATATTGATAAAGAAGATGTAGGTACAGAACAAGAGGTAAGATGCTCATCATGTCAGACAGGTTCATAAGAAGAAGAGTGTGAAGTCAACATAAGTGTGTGTTTTTTCTTTAATTGTGAAGAAGTAAGAAATATTGAAATTGAATGCCCTTATTTGAAGATTGAAAGTGACAAGACATAAAATCCCAATGAAATAGAATACAATCCTAAGATTGAAAATGAAAAGAATCATGAAGAAAAAATTAGTCAACAAGAAAGAGAACTTGAAGATGAAATAATCACATTGAAGATCCAACTTGAAGAAGCAAAGTGAACAAAAGAAGTCATGAAGATTCATATGATGAAGAAAGAATAAGAGGTTGAGAAGATTGAAGAAGAAGTTGTCACATTGAGAAGTAAAATTTTCAAGCTTAGTAAGAACGTTGAAGAGACAGAAACATCTACATTAGTAGTAGAGAATGAAGAGAAGCATTCCAGGTTTCCAGAAAAGAAGAATGAAGAAAATAGTAAGAGTTATGCAGAAGTACTCAAAGGAAGGAATCATGGTAAGAAATAATCAAAGAATAATGAGTATAATAGAGATACATCTTCAACAAGACCTACCACATTTAGGCAGCAAAGAAGCTTCAATCATAATGAAGGGATCCACATAAGAGAATATCATGATCAGCCAATGCAAGAATTTAGAAGGACAACACCACAAAGAATATCATTCACTCCCAAGTATGTAAAGTTCTTTTATGGTCATTGTTTTTATTGTACTAACTTTGGATATAAGGTTGTAGATTCCAGGGCTTATGAAAGAAATGTTCAAGCAAAAAATACTTATGTGGCCCCACACAATATTGAATGTTACAATTGCCACAATTATGGTCACATAGCTCATGATTATAGAAGTATGATGGATATTTACTTGATAAATAACACTAATATCAGATATAGGAAGGTTTGGAAAAGAAAAAAAGAACATGTAAGGGAATATTAGATGAATGAAGGACACCCAGAAGTCATACTATCAAGATTGGCTAGTATGAGATGAAGACAAATATACATAGAAAAGGGAAGATGTCAGATACAAGAAGGTTTGGAGAAGAAATGAAAAACAAGAACAGGTCCTAGATATCACAAGATTTGCAGTAGCACGAGAAACTAAATAAGAGCAAGTAAATAAAGAACAGGTTCAAGAAATTGTACTTTTAGGAATTGTAGTGCAAAATCAATCCACGGGAAGAAAGAAAGAAGTTAGAGTTCAGAGAGATGATGAGTCTATAGATGAAGAGAAAGATTTCTTTGCATCAGAGCGAGTATTTTTTTGAGCCACTCGGCTTGGAGACTCCTAGTGAATATGAATATTGAACAAGGAGAGTCAGTGCAGTAGCTACTACATATCAGAGATCCATCCTTCAAGCAAATTAAAGTATTTGTAGAGAGAGATTCAAAGAATAGATATAGCACAAGTACAAAATAACATATTGATCAATTGAGAATGCAGTGTTCCCACACAGGTCTCAGTTGGAAGTTACACATGAAAAATTTTATGATTGTATTCAGGTACAGATATCTTCAGTACAAGTTGTTCCAAACATGCATAGTTTGGCTTGCATTAGAAACATTTATGAGATGATCAATTGCAACCATATAGTATAGTGACAGATGGGTCAGCACTATGGACAATTGAGTAGCAGAGTTATGGACAGTTTGTGACATGTGGATAGAGATGGATTCATGAGATTCTTAGCAGGTACATTGATCATGTGTCAGAGAAGATGCATAGCAGTATATTTATGATTGGAATCAATGGAATTAGTTGGTCACATAAAGGCAAGCAGTGAAAGGAACAATAGAATAGGGAAAGAGAAACTGTTAGCAGAAGATATATCATCAGAAGGATATTGTTGAACAATATGGTCAAGTGAACATGAAAAATGATTGAAAAAATCAAATTATGAATGCTTTTTATATATGTCACTGAAATTCAAGAGGAAGCACCAATGGTCAATAAACAACACTAGAAGAGTGGAAAGGAAACATATACAATAAATCCTACATTTATCTACATCTTAGAGAAAAGACAAGGGAAGAAAAATCATCAGAGAAAGAGATCATATGGGAAGATCAGTAGCATGCATATAGGGGGAGACATATCGACGAGGGGAGTTATTTTTTGTCAAAGAAGGAAAGAATGAAAAAAGGATTTCTAACGAAGAGAAAGAACATATGCATGACGAAAGGGGGAGAAGCCCAAGGAGACATACCCTTTTCCATTGATGTCAAAGGGGGAGAGTAAGAAACATTGATGAGGAGAAATGGCCACAGGGGGAACATGAGTGTTGGAACATCAGTGTTTCCATCAATTCCAAAGGGGGATATTGTTGGACAGTTGGTTTTCATTGATGTCAACCCTTAGAGATTGATGTCAACCCTTGCAAACATCAATAGATGTTAGAAAATTGTATGATTGATATTGATGGTGAGTTAGTTGGGCGCATTTGATGTAGTCTACATGTATCCCCAAAGGTGTGGTTATGGGACCCAAAGTTGGTTGAGGAATATGGATATGAAGGAAAATGAAATTGCAAGTGAGACATGAATATATGGATAGTCCTTGTTGTGCAGTTTCCGGTGATATGTGGCACACCACGTGGTTCCTCATGGTTAGGGACATATGGCCTTGTGAAGTTGGAAGCCCCAAAGAATGGTCAAGAAGCCCCAAGTTGGTTACAAGTCAATGAATGAAAGGGTAAAGTTGTTGTAACAAGAAATTCTAGAAACTCCTAAAGTAAGGAGAGAGGTTACTATGAAAAAGTTTATAAACACCTCAAGGACTCTCTCATAATGACACACACACTTACATTGAATATCTATCTCGTGAATGTTATGGTTTAAATTTTGACTAGTTTGTGATGGCATTTTTTTGAAAGGTCGAAGGTGAAAGTATCGAAGTTGCAGAAACTGTGAGTAACCCTAGTTTCTGATATATCCACGAGTTGCAAGTCAGAAGGGTGTGGATGTACACGGGTTGCAGTGAAGAAAAGCATGGATATTTGTTGGCAGTAGTAAAGTAAGTCGCAGATGTGTGAAAATCTTGTGAAAGGCCAAGAAGAGATGTTGGTACCTGGTTTCTAAGGAGAGTGGAACAAGTTATAGGTTAGTTTACAGTACAATAGGTTAGCTACAAGATCAGAGGTAAGTTTTAGGGGTTATGTTTATGGTGTTATGGTACATACATGGTGATTCTAGTATGTGATATGATACATCTTGGTGATGTTATGGTACATTGATTAGAAAGAATTATTGGATATCTTGGTGTATGGTTTGGATACATGTTATGGTTTATGTACATGGTTGATGTGTATGGTTGGCACATGGTATGGTACAGGTGGTGATATAGGTTTGGTGCATGGTTTATGCGCTTGTTATGGTACATGGTTGATGGTACAGTTTGTGGTATACGGTTGATGCTTGGTATGGTACAGGAGTTGGTGCATGGTTGATGCACATGTTGTGATATAGGTTGATGGTTTTGTACATGTTTGGTAGAGGCATGTGCTGGTGATGTTGGACATCTAGTTGAGAGGTGTCCTTGGTGTATGATCCATGTGATAAGATCTTGTTTAATATCCTGATAGTGACAGGTTGGATACAATGAAAGGTTGACAGTTACAGTTTGGATACAGTGACAGGTTGAAGGGTCACATATTGATGTGACAATGGTAGTGACAATGGTAGTGACAGTGATAGTGGCAGTGACAATGGTAGTGATTTTGGTATTGACAGTTAGTCTACAACTATATTCTAGGGTGGTTGGATGAGGAAAGGAAAGGGTTTTGTAACCTCCTTCTGGTTGGAGCTGTAGAATCATGGAGTTGGAGCTTCCTTCATGTTGGAGCCTGAGAACTAGGTGGTTGTATCCACCTTCCGGTTAGAGTCGGAGAACCCAAGGGGTTGTAGCCTCCTTTGGGTTGGTTGTAGCCTCCTTTGGGTAGGAGACATAGAATTTAGGCATTTGTATCTTCCTTCAATTTGGATCCTATAAATAGGGGGTTTTAGCCACCTTTCGGTTGCAAATGGATAATTGGGAAGTTGGTGCTTCCTATGAATGAATTCTTGATATGTATAAGAAATAATTGTGTGGTTTTCTCCCATTTGGTTTTCCACATAAATATTGGTCTATTGTGTTCTTGATGTGATGTTGATGTGATGTTGCTTATGATTACATGCCTATGATATATATATTGAATGCAATCATATATGATACATTGATGATGAATTGTTGATAAATTGAAAGAATATATATTGTGGTTAAAAGTGGTATAAAGTGCTCATATTAATTCACCCCCCCTCCCAGTATTCCAACAATTGGTATCAGAGAAAGTTCCTTTAGGAAATAGTTTAACCACTGGAAGGTAGATCATGGAGAGAAACAGTTTGTACAAGAATGGAATACTACAATTTAATGGTCAAAATGGTCAGAAGTATGAAATGTGGAGTAGTAGGATGAAGGTATTTTTACAGACACGGGGGTATGATACTTGGCATTCAGTTGTTACAGGGTACACTGCTACAAATAAACCTCCAAAGACTGCAGCCAAGAAGGAATTGAAAAGGAACAACAAAATAGCAATGGATTTTATCTTGGAAGGATTACTTGATTCAATAAAGGACAAAGTGGGAAAATGTTCATAATCTAAAGAACCATGGGATAAGCTGCACAATATCTATTCTTCTCCCATCACAAATTCATAGATTGCTAAAGAATATGAAGGTAAATAACAAGAGGTAAGATGCTCATCATGTAATATATATTCAAAAGAAGAAGAGTGTGAAGCCAACAAAAGTGTGTATGTTTTCTTTAATTGTGAAGAAGTAGGACATATTGAAATTGAATGCCCTTATTTGAACATTGAAAGTGATTAGACATAAAATCCCAATGAAATAGAAGGCAATCCTGAGATTGAAAAGGAAAAGAATCATGAATAAGAATTCACTCAACGAGAAAGAGAACTTGAAGAGGAAATAATCACATTCAATATCCAACTTGAAGAAGCAAAGTGAACAGAAGAAGTCATGAAGATTCAAATGATGAAGAAAGAAGAATAGGTTGAGAATCTTGAAGAAGAAGATGTCACATTGAGAAGTAAAATTGTCAAGCTCAGCAAGAACATTAAAGAGACATAAACATCCACATTAGTAGTAGATAATGAAGAGAATCATTCCAGGTTGCCAGAAAATAAGAATGAAGAAAAGAGTAAGAGTTATGCAGAAGTACTCAAAGGAAGGAATCATGGCCAACAAGAATCAAAGAAGAATGAGTATAATAGAGATACATCTTCAACAAGACCTACCACATTCAGGAAACAAATAAGCTTCAATCATAATGAAGGGATCCATAGAAGAGAAGATCATGATCGACCAAGGCAGGAATTCAGAAGGACTACACCACAAAGAATATCATTCACTCCCAGGTATGTAAATTTTTTTTATGGTCATTTTTTTTATTGTACTAAATTTGGACATAAGTTTGCATATTGTTGGGCTTATGAAATAAATGTTCAAGCAAGAAATACTTACGTGGCCCCACACAATATTGAATGTTACAATTTCCACAATTATGGTCACATAACTTGTGATTATAGAAGTATGATGGATACTTCCTTGAGAAAGAACACTAATATCATATATAGGAAGGTTTGGAAAAGAAAACAAGAATAAGGGAAGATCAAATGAATTAAGGACACCTAGATGTCATACTCTCAAGATTGGAAATAGTACGAGATGAAGAGTGTGGTGGATTGGGTTCAAAAATCCTGGAAACCTCACATGAAAGGGAAATTGCAACAATTTTTCTATGGGAAAGTATTTTATGCATTCCTTTTCGAATCTAAAGAGGACACAAATCTTATTTTCTGCAGTGGCTCATATTTATTAGGAGCTAGAGGAATGTACTTGAATATGTGGTCATTGAATTTTGACCTTATGAATGATATTCCTTTATGTTGTTATAGTCTAGGTGAGGCTCATGCATCTCCCCCTTCATTGCTAGAGAAATTATTATTTGAAGTGCATTGGTAACACTCTCAACAAGTATATTGATAGGGCAAAGCCAAGGGAAAATGTGTTCTCTTGTGCAAGAATCTACGTAGAGTTCGACTTGGAAAAAGGATTACTCGGGGCTATGATGATTTTGGTGGAAAACTGGAAGCATTTGCAACAACTAGACTATGAGAAACTATTGTTCAAATGCAAAGTGTGCCACGAATATGGTCACTTCTACAAACTGTAAAAAATATGAAATCCAACAGAACCCTGAAGTAGGGGCGGATGTTTAATGGAAAGAGGTTCCTAAAAAGGTTGGTCAGGGGGGTAATGCTAGAAAGATCGATTGCATATAGGTTGTGGATCTACTATTGTTGTGGAAAATCCCTACAAGGGAATCATTTCTATCAATTCGAGGGAGTCAATTATTTCCCTTGGGGTGACTTTTCTTAGACATAACAGATGTGGGGCATTGGTGGATAGTGCACCTAGTCAAGAGGAGGAAGGAAATGGGAATCTAGAGAAAGAAGAAGTAGAGTGAATGATTCTAGGTGAGCCGCCTTTAGTCAAATCGATTCCTAAAGCTTTGAATAGGGGGGAATATAGGAATGGAAGTGAATATAAGGAAGTATCCAATGGGAAGGAAGGATAGGGGAAGAACATGGAAGAAAAAAGAACAAAAGAAAAAGGCATAGAAGAAGTGGAGAGATTCGATTATTTAGAGGTGGTGTTTCCTAAATCAAAAACCAAAGAGTCGAAGGTTTGGACCTCTACAGATGATGACAAAGAAAAAAAACATCAGAAGAGAAACTCTCGCAGAGATTTGGAAGAAAGGTCACCAAGACATTATGGGAAGAGCATGCACATAGGGAAATAATGATGGGTTCACAACAAACCCTGGAAAAAGTGATGGGATCCAACCAAAATCCCTCAAAATATTTAGGAATAAGTTTTCCTCCAAAAGGTGGTCCCTCCAAAACAAACAAATAATGTCAATAGTCTCCTAGAACTGTAGGGGGGTGGACAGTGACCCCAAAGTAACGACAGTGAAAAATGTTATCAAATTGGAAAATCCTAGTATTGTCCTGCTCCAAGAGACCAAAATGCAAGCAGAAGAAGCAATCGGAATTGGAATAATGTTTGGAAATACTATGAAGGAGTAACATAGAACTTGAGAGGATCATCTAATGGATTGTGCACCCTATGGAATGCTCGGGAGGAAAGTATGGAATTTTCATATCAAACCCCAAACCAATTCTCACTGCATTTAAGTTTTTAGGAAGTGGTAAGATGTACTTTTTATATAATGTATATATGTCAGTGAATTATGTAGATAAAGAATCATGTTGGTGCTCAATCCTCAATCTGAAGGAATCATAGGTTTCCAATGATTGTATACTAGCTAGAGATTTTAATGTAACCATGCATAATACAAAAAAGAGAGGTAGAAGCATAGTGAAGGACCCCTTTTGGGACATGATGGAAGAACTGATAGCAGAATGGGATCTCTTTGATATCAAGTCGATTAAAGGAATATACACTTGGTCCAATGAGAGAATAGGTCAAGGCTATATTGCAACGATATTAGATCGCATTCTAGTTCACGACGATCTTATTCTGCAAAATAATCCCTTGAAGTTTAAGATTCTCCTAGAAATTATGTTGGATCATAAACCCATCTCTTTAATCCTCAAGGAAACACCAAATTATGGGCCATTAACATTCAATTATAACCCTCTGTGGTTACAAAGTTGAAAAGTGTATGAGGTAGTGGAAAAGCATATGAGGTAGTGGAAAAATCCTAGAAAACTTGGATTCTCATCACTCCAATCTACATCTGGGACTAGAAGCTCAAATTTGTAAAGTGTGCACTAAAGGAGTGGGATAAATCTTTCCTTGTCTCTCCTTCAATGGAAAAGGAAAGTCTCGGAGGCAAGCTAGAGGAGCTCCAAAGGAATATAGATGGTATGGAGATTAGTAAAAAAATCCATGAAGAGGGAGCAAATATGCAACAACAATTAATCAAGGCCATCAAACAGGAAGAAGATCACCAACATTTGAAATATTGTAGCTTGTGGTTAAAGGATGCGGATAGAAACACCATTTTTTTACACAAACAAGTGAAATCCAAACTATCAAAAAATTATGTAAGTGAAATTACATTGGGTGACGAAACTAAGATCACAAAATATGAGGGAATTAAAGAGGAAACCAAGTCACACTTTCAAAACCTCTACATGATGCAAACAGGGTTAGAAACTAGAAATGTGGAGGTGATGTTAGAGCATATACCTTGTTTGATATCAGTAGAGGACAATAGAGCATTGGCTCGACCTATATATGAGGAGGACGTCAAGAAGAAAATTTGGTGCTTAGACCCTGACAAAGTCCTTGCCCCTGATGGGTTCTCTATTTATTTTTACTAAAGATTTTGGGATCTAATCAAATCAGATCTTTCCAAAATGTTGAAATACACCCATAAATCCTTCAAGTTAGGGGGAAACACAAATTCCTCCTTTCTTGCTCTTGTACTGAACGAAGCTAACCCATCTAATTTTTATGGATTTAGACCGATCTCACTTGGCAATGATTCTTATAAGATAATGACTAATATCATAGCTCTCAAACTTAAAAATATTATGCCAAGGATCATTTTCGCTAACCAAAGTGGTTTTTTGCAGAACAAACAAATTTTGACAACATGGTTTTAGTGTAGGAAGCCATTCACACAAATTAGGAAGCTAGGGGAAAATGAATGGTCACTAAGCTAGACATGGCCAATGCTTTTGACCATGCAAGGCACTCCTTCCTATTTCAGGTTTTGGAGAAACATGGGTTCAACTCAGATTTTATTCAGTGGATTGGCTCTTGCAATAGATTGCCTTGGATAGCCCCTCTCTTAAATGGTTGTCCCTCTTCTTTATTCCAGAGCAACAGGGGTATACAACAAGGTTTTCCATTTCCATCGTTGTTGTTCATCATGATGGTCAATTCTCTCAGCTATAAGCTAGAATTTGAAAGGGTAATGGAGAATCTCCTCGGAATGAAGATAGTCAGAGGGCTCTGTAAGATCAATCATTCTCATTTTTCGGATGATACAATTTTAACAAGAGGATCCTCTCCTATAATTTATTCAAGGTTCAACAATATTTTGGATGCTTATCTGGACGCATCAAGAGGAGCCTTGAATAAAATGAAGTGCCAAATCTTCAGTTGGAACAAAAATTTAAGGGAGATGCAAACAATATCCAGAATCCATTAATTTCATTTGGATGAAAAATGGATAGCCTTCAATTATCTAGGCATCCCCATATCCCAAAAAAATTCATTCTCTTAGGTATGGAATCATATTCTAAAGAAAATCACTAAGAAATTTTCCCAATGGGGTGTCTATTGAATCAATCCAGTGGGAAAAATTATTTTAATCAAGGTTGTATTTTCCCCTCTACCTCTATACCAGTGCTCGACCTTACTTTCACCCCAATGCATTATGAATCAAATTTCTCAGCAAATTAGGAAATTCCTTTGGCATGGGCGAATTCCAACGAGAAGAAATCCCATCCAGTTAATTAGAATATAGTAAAAAACCCCAAAGAATAATAACTTGGAATAAGGGACATGGTATTGATGAACATTGTAATGGGATCAAAGTTGTTGTGGAGGATAATTTCATATCGACAAGAGTGGTGGAAAAAGGTTCTCTGGAAAAATCTCTCCAATTCAAATTATGTTGAAGAAACCCATTCCAATTATTTTTGGAAAGATTACATGGATTCTGGGGAATGGGAAGGGAATTAAGCTCTAGGAGGATAACATATTTGGTCAACTAATTATCTCTCAAAAATATGATCTATATTCTTTAAAACAATGGATGGATATGAAAAACTTCAAGATGTTGTATGATATATTAGCATGGGGAGATAAAACCAAAGGATGGGTGGGATGGAGTCTCAGAGAAACCTTGGTGCACCTGGATCACCAAATTAGAACACTCTTTCGATCCTTGGTTGGATGCACCCATAGAAATAAAACTAAGAAAGATAAATTGGGACTCTCATTTCTCAGTGAAATTTGGCTACCATTATTAGTTGGAGTCTCTCCCTATTCATCCCAGGGATCCAATGTGGAAAAAAATCTGGAGCAACCTTGGCATGCCCAAAATAAATATATTCAGTTGGATGGTATCCCATGGGAAAATTCCCATCGATGAGACTCTAAATAAGAGGGGGATCGCAAGACCTTCTTGGTGCATGTTGTGCAACAAGGTGAAGGAATCCATAAATAACTTACTCGTTGATTCCATATTTACCTCAGAAGTATGGGATCTTGCATTATAGGGATTTAGACGCAGAGTTAGGTGGTCTCAATCCTACTCTATGATATTTCCCCAATGTGTTAGAAAAATAGGATCACGGAGCAATAAAATAAAACAAAATGTGGAAATAAAACACAAAAGATACACAATACAATAGAGACACAAATATACATGGTTCACCCAGTGTGGGCTACGTCCACTAGAGAAATTGCCAGGTCCTTCCTTATTATTATCCAACAAAATGAAAGGATACAACATACATCACACTTGTTGTAACTTCCTCTTCTTTCTCTCATAGTATCCTCTCTCATAATACAATATTCATGATAATCCACAACTACAATACAATTCCCTCATAAAACAAGGTTTCCTTTTAGGGAAAAAATCCCTAAAATAAATTCTACTATCAGATATATGACCTTATAATGAACGGTCCAGATTTACTATGAAATTACAATATTTTACAAGGCAATTTTTTCCAAAATTTCGCTTGCCCCCTAATCCCCCACCAGGGGGGGGATACAAAAATTATCACCACCCCCCCTAGACCCCCTTGGAGAAAGTTGTGGGGGGGGGAATCCCCCCCACACCCTCTCGTTAGGGAATGGGGTCCAAGCACGATTGAAACAAACCTCTGAATCAAGAAGATAATCAGGCTCCAAAACCAACAATCTCCCACTTGGAGATTGATCACAACAAATCCATTGTTGTTGTACTTGTTGGAATATAATCCACCTTGGACCTAGAAAATTTATCATATTCACCTTCATGCTTGAAGAGCAACTAAAACTAAGCAAGAACTTAGTTTCTCCCTAGTTACTCCCTTTGTTAAAATGTTTGTAGGATTATGGCTAGTATGTATCTTTTCCAACTTCAAATGTCCATCTTCCAAGATGGATCGTATGAAATAGTACCTAAGTTGTAAATGCTTAGTATTTGAATGGAAGGATGATTTATTTGTAAGATCAATGGCACTCTCATTGTTACAATACAACCTATTATTCTCCTACTTCTTTCCCAATTCCTACATAAACCTATGTAACCAAATCATCTCTTTAATAGCCTCTGTAGCAGCAACATACTCGGATAATGTTGTTGAAAGTGCAACAACCTTTTGCAATTTTGAAATCCAACTTATTGTTGTTCCACCTATAGTAAAAAGATGCCATGTGGTGCTCCTCCTGCTATTTTCATCACCTATCATATCTGAATCAACATATCCTTGTAGAACTGTGTCTGAACCTCCAAAACATAATGCATGAGTAGTAGTACCTCTCAAATACCTAAGAATCCACTTTACTACCTTCCAATGTTCTTTACCTGGATTGTTCATACACCTGCTCACAACTCCCACTTCATGTGCAATATCTGGTCTTGTGCAAACCATCACATACATCAAGCTACCAATTGTTGATGAATAAGGGACCCTGGACATGTATTCTATATCCTTCTGCATCTTAACACACATTTACTGAGTTAATTTGAAATGTCTAGCCAAAGGTGTACTAACTGGTTTTTCATTTTGCATTCTTAACCTCTCCAACACATTCTCTATGTACTCACCCTGAGACAATGTCAATTTGCTTTTTTTCATGTCTCTTATTATTCTCATACCAAGTATTTTCTTTGCAGCACCCAAATACTTCATTGCAAACGAATTAGCTAATTTATTCTTGAGCACATTTATATCTTCCATATTAGACCTTTCAACAAGCATGTCATCTACATACAATAGTAAGATAATATAGCTTCCATTTTCTAGCCTTTTAAAATAAACACAGTGATCAGAATGACGTCTATTATAACCTTGTTCTATCATAAACCTGTCAAACTTCAAATACCACTACCTTGGAGCTTGCTTCAGGCCATACAAGCTCTTCTTCAACCTGCATACCAAATTCTCCTTTCCTTTGACCTCATACCCATGTGGCTACTGCATATAAATCTCTTCCTCCAAATCCCCATGGAGAAAAGTTTTTTTTACAGCTAATTGTTCAAGATNAAGGATATTGTTGAACAATATGGTCAAGTGAACATGAAAAATGATTGAAAAAATCAAATTATGAATGCTTTTTATATATGTCACTGAAATTCAAGAGGAAGCACCAATGGTCAATAAACAACACTAGAAGAGTGGAAAGGAAACATATACAATAAATCCTACATTTATCTACATCTTAGAGAAAAGACAAGGGAAGAAAAATCATCAGAGAAAGAGATCATATGGGAAGATCAGTAGCATGCATATAGGGGGAGACATATCGACGAGGGGAGTTATTTTTTGTCAAAGAAGGAAAGAATGAAAAAAGGATTTCTAACGAAGAGAAAGAACATATGCATGACGAAAGGGGGAGAAGCCCAAGGAGACATACCCTTTTCCATTGATGTCAAAGGGGGAGAGTAAGAAACATTGATGAGGAGAAATGGCCACAGGGGGAACATGAGTGTTGGAACATCAGTGTTTCCATCAATTCCAAAGGGGGATATTGTTGGACAGTTGGTTTTCATTGATGTCAACCCTTAGAGATTGATGTCAACCCTTGCAAACATCAATAGATGTTAGAAAATTGTATGATTGATATTGATGGTGAGTTAGTTGGGCGCATTTGATGTAGTCTACATGTATCCCCAAAGGTGTGGTTATGGGACCCAAAGTTGGTTGAGGAATATGGATATGAAGGAAAATGAAATTGCAAGTGAGACATGAATATATGGATAGTCCTTGTTGTGCAGTTTCCGGTGATATGTGGCACACCACGTGGTTCCTCATGGTTAGGGACATATGGCCTTGTGAAGTTGGAAGCCCCAAAGAATGGTCAAGAAGCCCCAAGTTGGTTACAAGTCAATGAATGAAAGGGTAAAGTTGTTGTAACAAGAAATTCTAGAAACTCCTAAAGTAAGGAGAGAGGTTACTATGAAAAAGTATATAAACACCTCAAGGAGTCTCTCATAATGACACACACACTTACATTGAATATCTATCTTGTGAATGTTATGGTTTAAATTTTAACTAGTTTGTGATGGCATTTTTCTGAAAGGTCGAAGGTGAAAGTATCGAAGTTGAAAAAATTGTGAGTAACCCTAGTCTCTGATATATCCATGAGTTGCAAGTCAGAAGGGTGTGGATGTACGCGGGTTGTAGTGAAGAAAAGAATGGATATTTGTTGGCAGTAGTAAAGTAAGTTGCAGATCTGTGAAAATCTTGTGAAAGGCCAAGAAGAGATGTTGGTACTTGGTTGCTAAGGAGAGTGGAACAAGTTACAGGTTAGTTTATAGTACAATAGGTTAGCTACAAGATCAGAGGTAAGTTTTAAGGGTTATGGTTATGGTGTTATGGTACATACATGGTGATGCTAGTATGTGATATGATACATCTTGGTGATGTTATGGTACATTGATTAGAAAGAATTATTGAATATCTTGGTGTATGGTTTGGATACATGTTATGGTTTATGTACATGGTTGATGTGTATGGTTGGCACATGGTATGGTACAGGTGGTGATATAGGTTTGGTGCATGGTTGATGCGCTTGTTATGGTACATGGTTGATGGTACACTTTGTGGTATACGGTTGATGCTTGGTATGGTACAGGAGTTGGTGGATGGTTGATGCACATGTTGTGATATAGGTTGATAGTTTTGTACATGCTTGGTAGAGGCATGTTCTGGTGATGTTGGACATCTAGTTAAGAGGTTTCCTTGGTGTATGATCCATGTGATAAGATCTGGTTTAATATCGTGATAGTGACAGGTTGGATACAATGAAAGGTTGACAGTTGCAGTTTGAATACAGTGACAGGTTGAAAGGTCACATATTGATGTGACAATGGTAGTGACAGTGATAGTGGTAGTGACAGTGGCAGTGACAATGGCAGTGATTTTGGTATTGACAGTTGGTCTACAACTATATTTGAGGGTGGTTGGACGAGGAAAGGAAAGGGTTTTGTAACCTCCTTCTAGTTGGAGCTGTAGAATCAGGGAGTTGGATCTTCCTTCATGTTGGAGCCTGAGAACTAGGTGGTTGGAGCCACCTTCTGGTTGGAGCCAGAGAACCCAAGGGGTTGTAGCATCCTTTGGTTTGGAGCCATAGAATTTAGGCATTTGTAGCTTCCTTCAATTTGGATCCTATAAATAAGGAGTTTTAGCCACCTTTCGGTTGTAGATGGATAATTGGGAAGTTGGTGGTTCCTATGAATGAATTTTTGATATACATAATTTCTTCCATTTGGTTTTCCACGTAAATATTGGTCTATTATGTTCTTGATGTGATGTTGCTTATGATTACATGCCTATGATATATATATTGAATGTAATCATATATGATACATTGATGATAAATTGTTGAACATTGTTGATAAATTGAAATAATATATATTGTTGTTAAAAGTGGTATAAATTGCTCATATTAATTCACCCCCCCTCCCAGTATTCCAACAACTGGTATTAGAGAAAATTCCTTCAGGACACAGTTTAACCATTGGAAGGTGGATCATGGAGAGAAACAGTTTGTACAAGAATGGAATACTATAGTTTACTGGTCAGAATGGTTAGAAGTATGAAATGTTGAGTAGTAGGATGAAGGTATTTTTACAGGCACATGGTTATGATACTTGGCATTCAGTTGTTACAGGGTACACTGCTACAAATAAACCTCCAAAGACTGCAGCCAAGAAGGAATTGAAAAGGAACAACAAAATAGAAATGGATTTTATCTTGGAAGGATTACTTGATTCAATAAAGGACAAAGTGGGAAAATGTTCATAAGCTAAAGAACTATGGGATAAGCTGCACAATTTCTATTCTTCTCCCATCACAAATTCATAGCTTGCTAAAGAATATGAAGGTAAAGAACAAGAGGTAAGATGCTCATCATGTCAGATAGATTCAAAAGAAGAAGAGTGTGAAGCCAACAAAAGTGTGTATGTTTCCTTTAATTGTGAATAAGTAGGAAATATTGAAACCGAATGCCCTTATTTGAACATTGAAAGTGATTATACATAAAATCCCAATGAAATAGCGGACAATCCTAAGATTGAAAAGGAAAAGAATCATGAAGAAGAATTCACTCAACGAGAAAGAGAACTTGAAGATGAAATAATCACATTCAATATCCAACTTGAAGAAGCAAAGTGAATAGAAGAAGTCATGAAGATTCAGATGATGAAGAAAGAAGAAGAGGTTGAGAATCTTGAAGAAGAAGTTATCACATTGAGAAGTAAAATTGTCAATCTCAGCAAGAATGTTAAAGAGACAGAAACATCCACATTAGTAGTAGAGAATGAAGAGAAGCATTCCAAGTTTCCAGAAAATAAGAATGAAGAAAAGAGTAAGAGTTATGCATAAGTACTCAAAGGAAGGAATCATGGCCAACAAGAATCAAAGAAGAATGAGTATAATAGAGATACATATTCAACAAGACCTACCACATTCAGGAAACAAAGAAGCTTCAATCATAATGAAGGGATCCATAGAAGAGAATATCATGATCAACCAAGGCAGGAATTCAGAAGGACTACACCACAAAGAATATCATTCACTCCCAGGTATGTAAAATTTTTTTATGGTCATTGTTTTTATTGTACTAAATTTGGACATAAGTTTTCAGATTGTTGGGCTTATGAAATAAATGTTCAAGCAAGAAATACTTATGTGGCCCCACACAATATTGAATGTTACAATTTCCACAATTATGGTCACATAGCTTGTGATTATAGAAGTATGATGGATACTCCCTTGAGAAAGAACACTAATATCATATATAGGAAGGTTTGGAAAAGAAAACAAGAACAAGGGAAGATCATATGAATTAAGGACACCTAGATGTCATACTCTCAAGACTGGAAATAGTACGAGATGAAGAGTGTGGTGGATTGGGTTCAAAAATCCCGGAAACCTCACATGAAAGGGAAATTGCAACAATTTTTCTATGGGAAAGTATTTTATGCATTCCTTTTCGAATCTAAAGAGGACACAAATCTGATTTTCCATAGTGGCTCATATTTATTAGGAGCTAGAGGAATGTACTTGAATATGTGGTCATTGAATTTTTACCCTATGAATGATATTCCCTTATGTTGTTCTAGTCTAGGTGAGGCTCATGCATCTCCCCCTTCATTGCTAGATAAATGATTCTTTGAGGTGCATTGGTAACACTCTCAACAAATATATTGATAGGGCAGAGCCAAGGGAAAATGTGTTCTCGTGTGCAAGAATCTATGCAGAGGTCGACTTGGAAAAAGGATTACCTGGGGCTATGATGATTTTGGTGGAAAATTGGAAGCATTTGCAACAACTAGACTATGAGAAACTATTGTTCAAATGCAAAGTGTGCCATGAATATGGTCACTTTTCTACAGACTGTAAAAAAGATGAAATCCAACAGAACCCTGAAATAGGGGTGGATGATTAATGGAAAGAGGTTCCTAAAGAGGTTGGTCAGGGGGGTAATGCTAGCAAGATCGATTTCAAATAGGTTGTGGATCTACTATTGTTGTGGAAAATGCCTATGAGGGAATCATTTCTATCAATTCAAGGGAGTCAATTATTTCCCTTGGGGTGACTTTGCTTGGACATAACAGATGTGGGGCATTGGTGGACAATGCACCTAGTCAAGAGGAGGAAGGAAATGGGAATCTAGAGCAACAAGAAGTAGAGTGAATGATTCTAGGTGAGCCCCCTTTAGTCAAATCGATTCCTAAAGCTTCGAATAGGGGGGAATATAGGAATGGAAGTGAATCTAAGGAAGTATCCAATAGGAAGGAAGGATAGGGGAAGAACATGAAAGAAAAAAGAACAAAAGAAAAAGGCATAGAAGAAGTGGAGAGCTTCGAGTATTTAGAGGTGGTGTTTCCTAAATCAAAGACCAGAGAGTCGAAGGTTTGGACCTCTACATATGATGATGAAGAAAAAAAGACATCAGAAGAGAAACTTCCACAAAGATTTGGAAGAAAGGTCACCAAGACATTACGAGAAGAGCATGCACAAAGGTAAATAATGATGGGTTCACAACAAACCCTAGAAAAAGTGACGAGATCCAACCAAAATCCCTCAAAATATTTAGGAATAAGTTTTCCTCCAAAAGGTGTTCCCTCCAAACAAAATAAATAATGTCAATAGTCTCCTGGAACTGTAGGGGGGTGGGCAGTGACTCCAAAGTAACGACAGTGAAAGATGTTATCAAATTGGAAAAGTCTAGTATTGTCCTGCTCCAAGAGACAAAAATGCAAGCAGAGGAAGCAATCAAAACTGGAATAATGTTTGGAAATACTGTGAAGGAATAACGCAGAACTTGAGAGGAGCATCTAATGGATTGTGCACCCTATGGAATGCTTGGGAGGAAAGTATGGAATTTTCATATCAAGCCCCAAACCAATTCTCACTGCGTTTAAGTTTTTAGGAAGTAGTAAGATGTACTTTTTATATAATGTATATATGTCAGTGAATTATGTCGATAAAGAATCATTTTGGTGCTCAATCCTCAATCTGAAGGAATCATAGGTTTCCAATGATTGTATACTAGCTAGAGATGTTAATGTAACCATGCATAATACAAAAAAAAGAGGTGGAAGCATAGTGAAGGACCCTTTTTGGGACATGATGGAAGAACTGATAGCAAAATGGGATCTCCTTGATATCAAGTCGATTAAAGGAGGATACACTTGGTCCAATGAGAGAATAGGTCAAGGCTATATTGCAACGATATTAGATCGCATTCTAGTTCATGACGATCTTATTCTGCAAAATCATCCCTTGAAGTTTAAGATTCTCATAGAAATTATGTTGGATCATAAACCCATCTCTTTAATCCTCAAGGAAACACCAAATTATGGTCCATTAACCTTCGGGTATAACCCTCTCTGATTACAAAGTTGAAAAGTGTATGAGGTAGTGGAAAAGCATATGAAGTAGTGGAAAAATCCTAGAAAACTTGGATTCTCGTCACTCCAATCTACATCTGGGACTAGAAGCTCAAATGTGTAAAGTGTGCACTAAAGGAGTGGGATAAATCCTTCCTTGTCTCTCCTTTGATGGAAAAGGAAAGTCTCGAAGGAAAGCTAGAGGAGCTCCAAAGGAATATAGATGGTATGGAGATCAGTAAAACAATCCATGAAGAGGAATCAAATATGCAACAACAATTAATCAAGGCCATCAAACAAGAAGAAGCTCACCAAAATTTGAAATATTGTAGCTTTTGGTTAAAGGATGCGAATAGACACACCATTTTTTTCCACAAACAAGTGAAAGCCAAACTATCAAAAAATTATGTAAGTGAAATTACATTGGGTGACGGAACTAAGATCACAAAATATGAGGGCATTAAAGAGGAAACCAAGTCACACTTTCAAAACCTCTACATGATGCAAACCAGATCAGAAACTAGAAATGTGGAGGTGATGTTAGAGAATATACCTTGTTTGATATCAACAGAGGACAATAGAGCATTGGCTCGACCTATATATGAGGAGGACGTCAAGAAGAAAATTTGGTGCTTAGACCCTGACAAAGCACCTGTCCCTGATGGGTCCTCTATTTATTTTTACTGAATATTCTGGGATCTAATCAAATCAGATCTTTCCATAATGTTGAAATACACCCATAAATCCTTCAAGTTAGGGGGAAACATAAATTCCTCCTTTCTTGCTCTTGTATTGAACGAAGCTAACCCATCTATTTTTTCTAGATTTAGACCGATCTCAATTTGCAATGATTCTTATAAGATAATGACTAATATCATAGCTCTCAAACTTAAAAATATTATGTCAAGGATCATTTTCGCTAATCAAAGTGGTTTTTTGCAGAACAAACAAATTTTTGACAACATTGTTTTAGTGTAGGAAGCCATTCACACAAATCAGGAAGCTAGGGAAAAATGAATGGTCATTAAGCTAGACATGGTCAATGCTTTTGACCATGCAAGGCACTCCTTCCTATTTCAGGTTTTGGAGAAATATGGGTTCAACTCAGATTTTATTCAGTGGATTGGCTCTTACATTAGAGGGCCTTGGATAGCCCCTCTCTTAAATGGTTGTCCCTCTTCTTTATTCCATAGCAAAAGGGGTCTACAACAAGGTTTTCCATTTCCATTGTTGTTGTTCATCATGATAGTTGATTCTCTTAGCTATAAGCTAGAATTTGAAAGGGTAATGGAGAATCTCCTCGGAGTGAAGATAGTCAGAGGGCTCTGTAAGATCAATCACTCTCAGTTTTCAGATGATAAAATTTTAACAAGAGGATCCTCTCCTATAATTTATTCAAGGTTCAACAATATTTTGGATTCTTATCTAGATGCATCAAGAGGAGCCTTGAATAAAATGAAGTGCCAAATCTTTAGTTGGAAAAAAAAATTAAGGGAGATGCAAACAATATCCAGAATCTGTAAATTTCATTTGGATGAAAAATGGATAGCCTTCAAATATCTAGGCATCCCCATATCCCAAAAAAAATCATTCTCTTAGGTATGGAATCATATTCTAGAGAAAATCACTATGAAATTTTCCCAATTGGGTGTCTATTGGATCAATCCAGTGGGAAAATGATTTTAATCAAGGTTGTATTTTCCCCTCTACCTCTATACTAGTGCTCGGCCTTACTTTCATCCCAATGCATTATGAATCAAATTTCTCTGCAAATTAGGAAATTCCTTTGACATGGGAGAATTCCAACGAGAAGAAATTCCATCAAGTTAATTAGAATATAGTAAAAAAACCCAAAGAATAAGAAATTGGAATAAGGGACATGGTATTGATGAACATTGCAATGGGATCAAAGTTGTTTTGGAGGATAATTTCATATCGACAAGAGTGGTGGAAAAAGGTTCTCTGGAAAAATCTCTCCAATTCAAAATATGTTGAAGAAACCCATTCCAATTATTTTTGGAAAGTTTACATGGATTATGGGGAATGGGAAGGGAATTAATCTCTAGGAGGATAACATATTTGGTAAACTAATTCTCTCTCAAAAATATGATCTATATCCTTTAAAACAATGGATGGATATGAAAAACTTCAAGAGGTTGTATGATATATCAGCATGGGGAGAGAAAACCAAAGGATGGGTGGGATGGAGTCTTGGAGAAACCTTGGTGCACCTGGATCACCAAATCAGAACACTCTTTCGATTCTTGGTTGGATGCACCCATAGAAATAAAACTAAGAAAGATAAATTGGGACTCTCATTTCTCAGTGAAATTTGGCTACCATTATTAGTTGGAGTCTCTCCCTATTCATCCCAGGGATCCAATGTGGAAAAAAATCTGGAGCAACCTTGGCATGCCCAAAATAAATATATTCAGTTGGATGGTATCCCATGGGAAAATTCCCATCGATGAGACTCTAAATAAGAGGGGGATCGCAAGACCTTCTTGGTGCATGTTGTGCAACAAGGTGAAGGAATCCATAAATAACTTACTCGTTGATTCCATATTTACCTCAGAAGTATGGGATCTTGCATTATAGGGATTTAGACGCAGAGTTAGGTGGTCTCAATCCTACTCTATGATATTTCCCCAATGTGTTAGAAAAATAGGATCACGGAGCAATAAAATAAAACAAAATGTGGAAATAAAACACAAAAGATACACAATACAATAGAGACACAAATATACATGGTTCACCCAGTGTGGGCTACGTCCACTAGAGAAATTGCCAGGTCCTTCCTTATTATTATCCAACAAAATGAAAGGATACAACATACATCACACTTGTTGTAACTTCCTCTTCTTTCTCTCATAGTATCCTCTCTCATAATACAATATTCATGATAATCCACAACTACAATACAATTCCCTCATAAAACAAGGTTTCCTTTTAGGGAAAAAATCCCTAAAATAAATTCTACTATCAGATATATGACCTTATAATGAACGGTCCAGATTTACTATGAAATTACAATATTTTACAAGGCAATTTTTTCCAAAATTTCGCTTGCCCCCTAATCCCCCACCAGGGGGGGGATACAAAAATTATCACCACCCCCCCTAGACCCCCTTGGAGAAAGTTGTGGGGGGGGGAATCCCCCCCACACCCTCTCGTTAGGGAATGGGGTCCAAGCACGATTGAAACAAACCTCTGAATCAAGAAGATAATCAGGCTCCAAAACCAACAATCTCCCACTTGGAGATTGATCACAACAAATCCATTGTTGTTGTACTTGTTGGAATATAATCCACCTTGGACCTAGAAAATTTATCATATTCACCTTCATGCTTGAAGAGCAACTAAAACTAAGCAAGAACTTAGTTTCTCCCTAGTTACTCCCTTTGTTAAAATGTTTGTAGGATTATGGCTAGTATGTATCTTTTCCAACTTCAAATGTCCATCTTCCAAGATGGATCGTATGAAATAGTACCTAAGTTGTAAATGCTTAGTATTTGAATGGAAGGATGATTTATTTGTAAGATCAATGGCACTCTCATTGTTACAATACAACCTATTATTCTCCTACTTCTTTCCCAATTCCTACATAAACCTATGTAACCAAATCATCTCTTTAATAGCCTCTGTAGCAGCAACATACTCGGATAATGTTGTTGAAAGTGCAACAACCTTTTGCAATTTTGAAATCCAACTTATTGTTGTTCCACCTATAGTAAAAAGATGCCATGTGGTGCTCCTCCTGCTATTTTCATCACCTATCATATCTGAATCAACATATCCTTGTAGAACTGTGTCTGAACCTCCAAAACATAATGCATGAGTAGTAGTACCTCTCAAATACCTAAGAATCCACTTTACTACCTTCCAATGTTCTTTACCTGGATTGTTCATACACCTGCTCACAACTCCCACTTCATGTGCAATATCTGGTCTTGTGCAAACCATCACATACATCAAGCTACCAATTGTTGATGAATAAGGGACCCTGGACATGTATTCTATATCCTTCTGCATCTTAACACACATTTACTGAGTTAATTTGAAATGTCTAGCCAAAGGTGTACTAACTGGTTTTTCATTTTGCATTCTTAACCTCTCCAACACATTCTCTATGTACTCACCCTGAGACAATGTCAATTTGCTTTTTTTCATGTCTCTTATTATTCTCATACCAAGTATTTTCTTTGCAGCACCCAAATACTTCATTGCAAACGAATTAGCTAATTTATTCTTGAGCACATTTATATCTTCCATATTAGACCTTTCAACAAGCATGTCATCTACATACAATAGTAAGATAATATAGCTTCCATTTTCTAGCCTTTTAAAATAAACACAGTGATCAGAATGACGTCTATTATAACCTTGTTCTATCATAAACCTGTCAAACTTCAAATACCACTACCTTGGAGCTTGCTTCAGGCCATACAAGCTCTTCTTCAACCTGCATACCAAATTCTCCTTTCCTTTGACCTCATACCCATGTGGCTACTGCATATAAATCTCTTCCTCCAAATCCCCATGGAGAAAAGTTTTTTTTACAGCTAATTGTTCAAGATGCAAATCTTCTACTACCACAAGACTTAAAATAGTCCTAATTGAATTCATTTTTAAAAAAGGAGAAAATATTTAATTAAAATCTATACCTTTCTTTTGTGCAAACTCCTTTACAACAAGTCTAGCCTTGTGTTTCTTTTTGCCTCCATCTTCTTCCTTCAACTTGTAAACCCATTTATTCTGCAATGCTCTTTTTTTGCAGGCAATTGAACCAAGTCCCAAGTCTAATTATTTACCAAGGAATCCATTTCCTCTTTCATGCCTTGTTCCCACTTCTTTTTAGTGTCTACCTGCATTGCCTCTTCATAACTTTCTGGTTCACTAGAATCAATCAACAATAAATAATACAATGAAGGAGAGTATCGTTCAAGGGTCCTACTTAACATGGTAGATCTTATAACAACACTTGCATGAGTTTGAGGTACCTATTGCTCCTGTTATTGTACATTTTGATTTTCTATTACCTTTGGAATTTCTTTTTCAATGATCTCATCAAGAACTGTGTATTCTAGTTTTTGTTTTTCTTATTTCTTTCCCTGCAACTAATCTTTGTACATGACCTTCTTTGTCCATTGCGTTGCTTTATTTCCAACAATTTTGCATGGTGCATCATCACCCAAATGAACCTGTCCAAAGTCACCTTGAACATAATATAGAAAATGTTTCCTATGGGGTGTGGCATGAAATGAAGCCCCTGAATCTACTACCCAAGACTCAAAAACATTATCTACAGAAAGAATCAAAGCATCTTGTAACACATCACCTGTTACATTAGCTTCTTTATTTTTCTCTTGTTGTCCATCTCTTTGTTTCTTTGGAGCTCTATAGTCTTTCTTCAAATGTCCTTTATTCCCATAATTCCAATACTCTATCTTTCCTAGTCTGGATTTGGATCTTCCCTTCCTATAATTCCCACGGTTCCCTAAGACCTTTCCTCTATCCTTTTGTCTTCCCATGTTATCCATGTTTAACGCATTTCCTGATGTCTCACATGTACTTTTTTATCGCATTTCCTCGCTAAGGATAACACCAACAACATCATCAAATTTTAGAGTGTTTGACCTAGAGACATAGTTACTTACAACCATGACCAAGTCGTTCCAGCTTTCTAAAAATGAGCACAAGATTACAAGAGCCTTGACCTGATCATCAAATTCCACTTTTACAGAACTTAGCTTATTAGTAGCTGAATCAAATTCATTTACATGATCTGCAACAGACCCACCTTCTGACATCTTCATATTAAATAATCACTTCATTAAAAATACCTTATTGGACACAGAGGGTTTTTCATACAGTTTAGCCAATGTTTCCACCAGCTCCTTCATTGTCTTTATTTTGAAATATTGAAAGCCACCGACGCTCTCAGGCTCAACCATATTGTTCATAGTGCCTTTCTGTCAAGAACCTCCCATTTTTCATCCCTCATGGTCGTCGACGTCTTTTATATTCCGCCCAATGGTAGGAATAGATCCTTCTGATATAAATAATCTTCCATAATTGGTCGTCTTAGCCGTTAAATTTCTCAACCCTAAAATTTTCATCTTCCTTCATTTCTCCCACTCGAACGAGGAACCCTCTTTTCCTACGAGTTACCTTTCTCTTTGATACCAGTTGTTATAAAAATAGGATCGTGGAGCAATAAAATAAAACAAAATGTGGAAATAAAACACAAAAGATACACAATACAATATAGACACAGATATACATGGTTCACCCAGTGTGGGCTACGTCCACTAGAGAGATTTCCAAGTCCTTCCTTATTATTATCCAGCAAAATGAAGGGATGCAACCTAGAGCACACACACTGTAACTTCATCTTATTTCTCTCATAGTCTCCTCTCTTAGAATACAATATTCACGATAATACACAACCGCAATATAATTCCCTCATAAAAGAGGGTTTCCTTCTAGAGAAAAAATCCCTAGAATAACTTCTACCATCATATATGCGACCTTATAATGAATGGTCTAGATTTACTATGAAATTACAATATTTTACAAGGCAATATTTTCCAAAATTTTGTTTTGGGGGCGTTGCCTCTGAATCCCCCACCAGGGGGGGTGGTACAAAAATTTTCACCAACCCCCCTAGACCCCCATGGCGATAGTTGTGGGGGGGGAAGCCCCCACACACCCCTCGTTAGGGAATGGGGTCCAAGAACGACTGAAACAAAAACCCTAAAAATAAATTCTACCATCAGATATGCAACCTTATAATGAACGGTCCAGATTGAATATGAAATTACAATATTCTACAAGGAAACTTTTCCCAATATTTTGCTTCGGGGGCGCTACCCCTGAATCCCCTGCCAAGGGGGGGGCTACGAAAATTGTCTCTACCCCCCCTGGACCCCCCTAACAACAGTTGTGGGGGGGAAATCCCCCGCACACCCCCCGTTAGGGAATGGGGTCCAAGCACGGTTGAAACAAACCTATGAATCAGGAAGATAATTAGTCTCCACAACCAACACAATGGAGAGGTAGGTACAACGAGAATCTTCGAAACAAGCCAAATTTCATCAAGATATGGGAGGAACTACCAAAATTCGTCTATTTGCAAATTTGGTTGACATGGAATAAGAAGATATTTAACGAAGAGCCCAACAATCCCACTTGAATATCCATGAAAACTATTTCTCATTTGGAAAAATACATGCAAACTAAAATAAAAGGGGTGGACGTCAACGTGGACAAGGAAGAAGATGATTGGATAGTGAGGTTCAAACTAGCCTAGGATAATCTGAATAAGAAGAACCAAATAATTATTACTCCAAAAAAGTGGACGGTACATTTGCAACCAATTGAATTTATGGATTGGAAGGTTCGAAAAAATATACACATGATATTTCTCGACAGAACCTCAAAAAAAAACTGAGGGGTGGCAGGGGGGAATCCATGATCTCGGAGGAATTATAATTGCAAATTATGCCTAGGGACTTGGGAGTGTATCTAATAACCTGGAAGAAGTTTACTCTCTATGGTGTGGGTTTGACATTGCCAAGGAAGAAAGAATAAAGGAATTGACAATGATTGGGGACTCTCTTTTGGTCATTAGAGAAAGTAATGAGCAAAGGAGACCTTCTGGGAATAAAATAGGTGCAATCCTCAAAATCATTGTTGGAATTGCAAAGAATTTTAAGAAATAAGATTTGTGCATATCAAAAGGGAGCTTAACGGTAAGGCATATCTCTGGGAAAATATTGTGCGAGACCTTCTGACAGGGATCCCTTAAAAAAAATAGAGTTCCATGTTCTCTTCATATCCCATAGTAGATTAATGGAAATGGGGCATGGGTTAATAATCCTCCTAGGAAGCACAAAAGGGCCCCTCTCTCCCTTTGACACTCAAACGAAATCTCCAAATCAGGGCTCTCGTGCCAAGGTGAAAGGTGGTTTTCTTGACACGAAGACAGGAAAGTGGCATATCCAGCTCATGCCTACAAGCCTTTATTTCACATATGGGGAAGTTGAATGCATTCGCTACAGTGGTTTTGGGATATATTGGATGAGGGGTTTCAGATCTGCCATGGTAAGTTTTTTAGAGAGAAGCCTCGGGGGGTGCTTCGAGATATTTAGAGGTTGAGCTCCTATTGGGATTTAGTGGCAAGGAGGTGTGTTGCTTTGGGTCGCTCGAGGGATAGGGAAAAGCGAATGGTATGGAAGCGCATGGGAGTTATCGAACATTTCTTAAATTCTGACAACCTCCTTCAAGTATCTTCTGGGTTCGATTTCAATTAGTTTGTTGATATTCCTCCCTTGTTTTTCTTGTTGAGGGTGGAAATCGAGGGAGTGAGCAGTCATTATTCTTATTGTTGTGTTTCAAGGAATTTAGTTGAGGGTCTTATAGGGATTTATTTAATATTAAGAATTAGTATTTGGGATTTTCCCTACATACCAAAATTATGGAGAATCCGAAGCATAAGGAGTTCAGGAAGATTTTGAGGTGCCATGAGGAGATCCTCAAGCAAACTGTAGGGCCCTAACTGGTATCTCTGCCAAATTGGAAGAGCTAGAAACTAATGTCTTGGCCCTCCTTTTCCATCAGAATCAATGTATAGACATCTTGGAGGTAGAGTGTAGTGGGTTGTGCATCCTGGTTGCAGTAAGGCATGTGGAATCACTTTCATTGGCATCCAACAACATGGCATCTAGATTGCAAGGGGAAAGGGAGGAAGAGATGTTTAGCTAAGGAAGAGATGTTTAGCTAAGAGAAATTCACCAATATTTTTTTAAAGAAGGTACCCAAAGAATATACACACGTCTCACCAATTATACTATTACATGAGACAAAATTTCAAAATTATATATTATATTATATAAAATATGAAAACATTGTGATGGAAAAATTAACTATAATAATAAATAATAAGAAAAGAGAGATAACAATAACCAATGGACTATAGAAGATATAAAGGAAATCGGTATGATCCTATTCGCTAGATGGGAATCTCATCTTATCCATTCAATCTATCGTGTCATATTATCCAAATCCTTGTAGCCACTTGAATGAAACGGATGGAAGCTCTCAAAGCCACGGATAGGAATTGATAAAGTGAAAATCGTTTGGATTGTGGAGCAGAAATCGAGAGCCATGGCAGGAGGCATGTTGGCAACTGCGCCCTCTTCTATTACTGCTGCCACTCATCTTTGTCTCGGAGCCCATGCAGAGGGCAACCCACTGAAAGCATCGGTGCACTCACCCAAGAGCTTGTCTTCCCTACCCAAGTTGGGCAGTCGAAGATTAGTTATCAGAGCTGAATCGTCGTCTGGCAACGCCAATGGGAGGAGAGCAGCGGTGGTAGGGTTGGGTGCAGCGCTACTTTCGGCCATTGCCACCTCTGGAAGCGCCAACGCCGGCTTGGTGGAAGATCTGCTAGTGAAGAGCGCTGCTAATAAGGTTTGGAAGATAAGATTATGTGTACTGTAATTCTGGATTTGTTAATTATTGAGAGGGATTTATTTATCAAATCATTAAGTAGTTAGAGGAACATTAAGAAGGGTTTCTTTACCTGTGAAAGTGTGAGATTGAGATGAATTTATAATTTTTGTTTCAATTTATTATAGATATGATATATCTCTTTAATAAAAGATGTAAATATGCATTTGTTTGTAGATTTATTTTTTCAATTTAGTCTATTAAAATTAGATAACCTGTTTTTCTGAAAATAAAGAAAGAATTATTTTTGTAGTAAAAATATTGAAAAAAACATAAACCCTAATCATGTTGGATTTAATAATAAACTTTTAAAAAAAAGTATGTGAAAGAAGTAATAGAGAATTATCTATAGGTTTAAAAAAACATAAAGGAAAAGGAAAGCCAAACAATAAAGGAAAATGAAAGCCAAACAACAATAGATCTCAACTAAACAACTATTATATTATTAGGAGCCAATACTTACTCGAGACTGGATGAATTAACACTTAATTATTTTCATTACTTTATTTTCAGAACGTGTAAGTTTTCATAGTTAGTCATCATATTGTTTGAACTTTTTGAAAGTAAAGTGTGTAAATAGTTGAAGTAAACTGTGTAGATAGTTGAATTTCAGAAAACCTCAAACAACATGCTTTATTGTTGTTTGAGATTTCTGAATATAACCTATGTAAAAAATAAAATGTTTAGAAAAATCTCTGATAATGAGTATAGCCTCATCTCTAGACTTTGAACGTTTCTAAACTTTGTTTGAACTTTTTGAAAGTAAAGTGTGTTGATAGTTGAAGTAAATTGTGTAGATAGTTGAATTTCCAAAAAAGTCAAGCAACATATTTTATTGTTGTTTGAGATTTCTGGATATAAACTGTGTAAAAAATAAAATGTTTCTAAATCGTGATTGATGATGAGTGGAAGCTCCTCTCCAGACATTTAGAAAACTTTTTACACAGTTTATATCTAAAAATCTCAAACAGTAATATAACACCAACTGTGAAAATCTACACACTCTAAAACATACTTTATTTTCAACCAAAATAATTTACAGTTAATAAACCTGAGATCCATATTACTACTAAGATCCTTATTACTACTGATGAATTCTGCATATCTGCAAGTTAATAAACCTGAGATCCAAAAAAATTTACAGTTAATAAACCTGAGATCCATATTACTACTGATGAATTCTGCATATCTACAAGTTAATAAACCTGAGATCCTTATTACTACTAAGATCCTTATTACTACTGATGAATTCTGCATATCTGCAAGTTAATAAACCTGAGATCCTTATTACTACTAAGATCCTTATTACTAATGATAAATTCTGCATACCTACAGGCATTGAACGACAAGAAGAGATTGGCAACCAGCGGAGCAAACATCGCCCGTGCCTACACTGTCCAATTTGGCACATGCCAAGTCCCTTACAATTTCACCGGCTGCCAAGATCTGGCCAAGATCAAGGTGAGTACTCACTCTCAACTTCATATTATTCATCCTCTCCTCTGGTGAGATCTACATATATAAATGGACATGGAGGGTGGTGAGATCTGATTGTCTAATGGTTTGGTATTTTTGGCAGAATGTGCCATTTTTGTCGGAAGACATGAAATTGGAGTGTGAGGGAAAGGACAAATACAAGTGTGGCTCCAATGTTTTTTGGAAATGGTAACTGTGAATGAGGGCTGCTCATAAATATCAACCACTAGTTTTGTATAAAAGCATGTGTCATGCCATTCCGGCTGGATTCTTTTCTTTCTGGGTAAAAAGCTGATGGCATCAATGTT
>JZKD02S1825196.1:596104-606856 GCA_000966675.3 Picea glauca | reverse complement strand
TTTACAATAATCGGGAATGCCAAAAGTCCTAGACATCCAAAAACCTAACCCTAGGAGATGAAGCGCCAAAAGTCATGTGGGCCCCGTTTGGGTAAGTTGGTGCATCAACTCCCTGGTGTCGTAAATTTTGCATACGATCTCCGTTTTAGGCGTGTGATAGCTCGTTGGAAAGGTATCATCGAGGAGATTCATTTTGGGGGGCTCAATTATGCCTTTGGCTATCATTAAGAACCTCGATCTTGAAAAAACTTCATTTAGGTCCTCAAAATGGCCCCGGAAGTGAAAACCTGCTAAAAATAGTAAATCGCCAAAATGGCCAGAAAACTATTTTGAGCCATTTGGAAAAGGTGGGTGGCCCTCGATATCCACCTTGATCAATGTGAGGCCTAGAATCATATACAACACGACGTTTCCATAAATAAGGTTGGCCCAAAATAACATCACAAACTTCAAGGGGAGAAACATCACACAATACCTCATCTTTGAATGGCTTGATGTTGTACAATAGGCAAGACTGTTGGCTAACATGAATATCTCTCCCTTGACGGAGCCATCTAATGGTGTAGTCTTACAGGTGCAGTGTTGTTGGAAGGGATAGCTGCTTGATGACCTCCACTGAGATGAGATTATTTTGGCTACCTCTATCAATGATGAAGTGCAATGGAGTTCCTTTCACCCACATATGTGAATAAAAGAGGCGTTTGCCTTCCTATGGCTTGTTAGTTTCATCGAGCTGGATCTTGGTGGTAGTAATGGTGGCACCGGGTTCCGCATCAATGATCTGTCTCCTCTTTTCTGGTTCTAACTCAGAGTCGGAACTGACATCCTATTCAAGGGATTTCACCTCTGCCACCAACGACTACTTTGAGTAGTAATCAACAGTGTTATGCCGGGGGCTCTTATGGAAGTCACACCACTTCCCGGTATCTTTCTTTATCTTTCCATTGTCCTTATTTTCTTGTAGCTTCGATTAGTTGTCCTGAGGTTGTCCATATTTTCTATGTCCTTTGTTCTTCAGGTTGGGGCTTCCCTTTCCCACTTCTACTGTGAGGGGTTCCCAAACCCAAACTTCCACATCTTTTGTTTAAGCTACTGCTCGATTTTGATGGCATATCGATAGGTCACACCTATAGAGGAGATGTCCAAAAACTCCATTTATTCCTAGATGTATCTATGGATACCACCACGACACTTGAGCACTAGATGTCACTCAAAATATTTGATACCCATCTTGGTGCGCAAGGTATGGAATATATTTCTGAACTTTGGCACTGCTTGGTCCCTTTCTTGCTACAATGTGGTCCATTTGTATATAGGTCGTCATAAATTCCAACATGGTAGTATTGTTCCTTAATAGAATCCATGAAGGATTCCCAGGTAAGTGCGACTGTAAATAATGAGGGTTCCTTTTTTTCATTTTTCTCACCGAAAGTCTCCCACAAATCTTTGACACGGGGGACGAATTTGATGAGCACAAAAGTAATCTTTTCTCTATTCAAAAAGTTATGGACAAAAAAATACCCTTCTAGCAGATTCAACCATTTGTCTACAACATATGCATCTATATGACCTTAAAATATAGGAATATCAAAGTTGATATGTACCTTGAAGGGGGTGGCACCTCTACTCGAGGTAGATGTGTCCCTTGTCGACATCCATCAAAGAATTTGTGTAAAGATGTCCATCATCTCTTTCCTTTGTCACTCGAGGGATTCCTCGAGCAAAATTTTGAAATGATCTCCTGAACCATCGTATTTATTTTCTCACATCATGGAATTTTTCTTGGTCATGCAAGAGTAGTTTTCATCAAATAGAAACAAGCTCGATACCCAACTCTCTATACCCTGACCTCATCGGGGACATGCACTAAAAAACGATAAGGAGCAGATTGCTCTGATACCACTGATCCAGATTTATGAGCATAAAGAAATGAAAACACAGATTTATAATATTAACACATAGACACATTGAATACAAATATATATACAATGAAACTGGACTCCTATTAAATAAGAAATATGCTGAAACTGTAAAATGCAGACTGAAACAAGCTTCCTAGAATGGTGGCAACTTATCTCTGAGAAGAGATGTGACGACTACGCTCATTCGCAAGAAGATGAGTATAATTAGGATCTGAAGGAATTTTTAAAATAAATATGAAAGCAAAAACCCTAGACATCCAAAAACCTAACCCTAGGAAATGAAGCGCCAAAATTCATATGGGCCCCGTTGGGGTAAGTTAGTACATCAACTTCCTGGGGTCGTAACTTTTGCATACGATCTCCGTTTAGGGAGAACGATAGCTCGTTGGAAAGGTATTGATGAGGATATTCATTTAGGGGGATCAATAAGAGCCTCGGGAGACTATTAATGTGTCTGATATAGAAAAGTGTGTCGTTTAGGCCCTTAAAATGGCCCCAGAAGTTCAGAAACCAAAAAATTGCTAAAACTAGTAAGTTGCCAAAGAACTATTTTGATCTAGTTGGAAAAGGTGGGTGGCTACCGATATACTCCTATATCACATGAATAATTCCTCGTGAATATATTTTGGTCCCGGAGGATATGGATAAGGGGATATAATAGTCTGGAATTGTTTCTAGCACCTAACCATGTGTCCTCCTCAAGGCAAATGTTATTCCCATTCCCTACTTTCCAAATAGAACATTTTCACATCATAGGGAAGGCCTCTACTAGGGCCTTCCAAATGATTGATCCTTTTGAATATTTTAAGGGAACATGAAACCGCTCAATGATAGACATATTGGCATAATACTTGGAGTTCATAACCCATACCCACAACAAATTTCCTTGTGTTAACCTCCACAAATTTCTTCCAGCCAAGGATTGAGAAAAGGGGTAGATATATTTTAACCCCCAACCCCACAAATATTTGGGGATTGCAATAGATGACTATTTATATAAGTGGATTCCACCTGGAATCTTCTTACCTTCCCATAAATATTGGAAACATAGTTTATGGATATTCGTTAAAACCCCCTTGGGGATAGTTGCAATGGAATTCTAGTAAACTAGAATAATATCCAGTACTTCCTTCAAGAGGACCAACCTTCCTCCTCTGGAAAGAACCCTATTCACCTAGATTGAAACCTTGGCTTCCACTTTTTTGATAAGCCACCCCCAGTCCTTTCATTTGTAGCAATCTAGTTTGAGAAAGAAATCTAAATACTTGAACCCCTCATCCATGTTTTTCTTTGGGAAAGAAAGATATTAAGGATAGAATTAGTTTCAACAGCTAGAAAATTATTGAGGATAAGGCATGACTTATCAAAATTGATTGACATACCTATGAATTTGCAATACAAGTCAAGGATTATTTTTAAGGCTGAACGGTCTCTCTGAGATCCAAACAAACTACATAAAGTGTCATCGATGAACAATAACTGGGATACCGTCTCAGAATCTGACACCCTAACTCTTCTCAATGCACCATTTTCTATGGCTTCCTTCATCATTCTACTTATCACTTCTGCAATAATCAAGAAAATAAATAGAGAGAGGGGGAATACCTGTCGGAGACATCTCGAGGCCTTAAAAAATCGAGAAGGAGATATGTTAATCAGTACTGCAAATAAATATCTCTAGAGGCAACCCATAATCCAATTTACTGTATTTAATTTCATCCCTAGTTTAAGAAGCACCAAGTGAAGAAAGGTCCAATTCACTCTATCATATGCTTTAGACAGCTCCAGTTTCAGAATTACCACTTTGAGATTCTTCTTTTTGACAGAGTGGAGGACCTCTCGTGCTATCGCTATCACCTCATGAATTTTCCTGTTCTACAAGAAGCCAAACTATTCCTCTCCTATAAATTCACTCAACATGGGTTTTAAACATCTTAAAATAATCTTGGTTATTATCTTGTAAATAACATTCCACCAAGATATAGGTTGACATATGTCTTTCTTTTTGGGAATGAGGAATAGGAAGGTGGAATTTAGGGACCAATGGATCTTTCCTACACTTTGGGATTCCCTAACCATCAATAGTAGGTACTTCTTAATCATTTCATAAAATATCTTAAAGAATTTGACTGTAAATCCATCCAGTCCCAAACTCTTCCCATTCTGCATGGAAGAGAGTGAAACCAGTAATTTCTCCTCCGAATCTTCTTATTCCAAAGCCCGATTCATATCATATGAGAATACCACTGGGAATTTTGACACTAATTCTAGGATTTCTTGAATTGGACACCCTTCAGGAGCTATGAAAATATTTTCAAATAATCTATCCCCCGCTTCAGCTTTCTCATGGTAAGAGATGATCACTATCCCTTCTTCGTCTTTGGTTTCCCACATTGTATTGATATTTCTTCTAAAATTAGAAAATTGGTGAAGTAATTTAGTGTTGTTATCCCTAGCTTCTAACCACAATGCCCTGCTTTTAAGTCACCACTCTTAGTCCTCTTTTTCCAACCAAGAATGTATAAGGGCCTTCAATTATTTTATCTCCTTTATCTGGCTCAGACTAAGAGGGCCTTTGTCTATCCTTTTGAGGAGAGCTAATATTCTATCCTCAACTTCTCTAATATCTCTAAGTCTTTGAGTCTTCCAGATAGGTAACCATTTTTTAGTGGCTCTTTTTATCCTTGCCAAGCTTGCTATGAATTGGGACATTAGGGGATCAACCTTATCCATGTAGAAGATACCAAATTTTTAAACTCATATTCATCCAACCAGACCTGGATTATCTTCAAAGGTGAAAGAGGCCATTCCATTCCATTTTCCCACTATATAATGATTATCCAATGATCATACATCCCTCCTTCACCAACCATTGATTTTAAATGGAAGCTCATTTCCAGGAATGCCTCTGATACCAAGAACATGTCTATCATTTTGGAAATAAATTTGTTCCCTATTTTAAAATTTCACCAGGTAGGGGATAATTTAGTCAGTTCCACATGCATCATATGAAGGTTCTCTAGAAAAGAGAGAAAGAACCCTCTCTGTTGATCCTCCATAAAGTCCCCCCCCCTCACCTCTCTCAGGGAGAGGGTGAAATTTAGGTCTCCCCCAATCACCGTAAGGGGATCTCTAAATGCACTTGAATTTTTTAAGTCTTCCCATAAGGGGAGCCTGTCAGCGTAGAGTCCATAGATGTTGACTATAGTAAAATAAAAATCACTATCTTTATATTTTAAATTGACTAAAATAGATGACCAAAAGGAGGAATAAGTTATGGCTTTAAAATAAATACTCCAACCAGTTAGTAATCCCACATCGACAATTCAAAAAGACCAATTCCTCATCCAAGGCTCAACAATTTCCCTAGATTTTTCACTTGAACACATTGTCTCCTGAATCAGAATTTTATCAGGTTTGAGGCTCATGAGTAGCCTCTTTAGGTATAGATTTTTTTTGGGGGGGCCAACCCCTATTATACTGAAGGAGAGGAGGATCATCGAACAGGGGGAGGTAGGGTGCTCCTCTCTCTAAGGGCCTTCATTATGGATACTTGTCTACCTTTATGAATATTAACAACAACATTTTCCCGATCCTTGTGTAGATGGGACTTCCTCCCCACTTGGGTTGAATAAGGAGGGTCTAATGTGAGTCCTCCTTTGGATGGAATCACCTCTTTCTGATGTCCCTTGGATCAAAGAGTGTATCCCTTGACCAGGGGTGAGGGAAAATCTAGGGGGGTGGAGGGAGGAAACCTTTTATCCAGAGAACTAACAAGAATGAGAACCAAATCAAAAGAGACACGAGAATGGGGAGAGGGGAGTGGACAAAGAGGATAACCTTTTAGCTTCCTTAGGATGGGACTGAGAAGGGGGGGAGAGGGGAGGATAGGAGGGGAATACAGGGAGGGAATCGACACATGGTGTCTATACCATTCAAAAGAGGGAAGGGAAGCAGGAAAAGTAGGAGGAGAGACCGCTCTGTCAGAGGAAGTTGCCTCTTGTGAAAATTTGGTGGGAGAAATCCTAGGGGAGGAGGGAAAATTTCTTCGATTGAAGATGAGCCACCTACAACATACTCATGAAAAAGAGCAGGAACAGAAAGAGGAAACTTATCAGTCTTACCTGACAAAGAGGCCTTCACCTCTTGAATCCGCTTCACTTGAACTAAGAATGACCTCCTCCCTTCTTCCATCAATTGAGTTCATATCCACAGTGCTGGTTCTTCCCAAAGTTGATTTCATCTTCCACACCTTTGAAGTTTTTTGGAATAAGGGCGTAGAGTGACCACATTAGGAGCAAATGTGGCCAATTTCATAACAACCATGGAATATAAAGGGTAACTTCCAATATTTGACCCTTTTATGCCATAAATTGGCTCCAAATACAATGTCAAAATTTCCTACAAGACCTTCCCAAACATCCACATTGATCTGGATCCAATCCCAATGTCGAATTGTCTTGGAGGCCTAATTAGGTTCAAATCTGATACAGGATCCTAACTTGTTTCCTATGGCTTCCAATGCCTCTCTTAACCATAATCCCAAGGGAAAAATAGACAATATATCCCAACTCGCATCAACGCCACTAGATCCTCGATAGGGTCAAAATCAATCGTCCAGGTCTTAAGAATTAGACCAAAAGGACCTCAGGTCCAATATTTCCTTAAAAGCACATTGTAGTCCTCCACCAAGAAAATTAAAAAGAGTCCCATTCTCTAGTGATAAAATAATCCTTCGGGTTGTAACTAAGCACTGGTTTCCAGTGCAATTCCATCCACCTATATAGGGTTGCTTCACTTGCAAACTTTCCATTGAAATGACCAACAATCCTGCTAGAAAATAGTGTAACCTACGCTATATATATATATATACTGGATACCATATGGATGGTCCCTCTTTTTTCATGGATGCACTTTGATCTCTTCTTAGGACGGGCTACGTAAAAACTAGAAACCCATTCAAAACCCTTACTCTCCCTATGAAAACCCTTACTTTTTTCTTCCTTCTTTTCCAGACCTGGATGTGATGTAATGACCTTTGAGTCTTTGCTATAGAATATTTTGGACAAAAAATTTCTTTGATTTTCACCAGAGGAGAGTGGGACAATGAAGTTATGGAAATAATTCTTTTTGTTGGGGTCATTAACCTGGTTAAATTCTACTCAATCAAAAAATCCTTTCACTCGTTTGAAAAGACTAATGACATCGCTAGTTATATCCTCAAAATGCAAGCAGAGGGAGTATCCATACTGATTTTTCATTTCCAGAAATTCCTTAAGTTTACAAAAGTTCCTTTCATGTGATTGGTTTATTTCATAATCTATCTCGGTTCTTTCTTCGTAATCTATTTTTCTATTCAGAAGTACCCCTCCCAAGATCTTTCCAAATAGCACCCAAAATATAGACAAATACAACGTCAGGGATGGGAGTATTATGACTCAGTAAATTAACGGAGAATAGAAAAACCTTGTTGGAAAAAGGAAAAGGGATAAAAACTAGTCCTGCTAGAAAATAGTGTAACCTCCGCTATATATATATATATTTACTGGATACCGTATGGATGGTCCCTCTTTTTTCATGGATGCACTTTGATCTCTTCTTAGGATGGGCTACGTAAAAACTAGAAACCCATTTGAAACCCTTACTCTCCCTATGAAAACCCTTACTTTTTTCTTCCTTCTTTTCCAGACCTGGATGTGATGTAATGACCTTTGAGTCTTTGCTATAGAATATTTTGGATAGAAAATTTCTTCGATTTTCACCAGAGGAGAGTGGGACAATGAAGTTATGGAAATAATTCTTTTTGTTGGGGTCATTAACCTGGTTAAATTCTACTCAATCAAAAAATCCTTTCACTCGTTTGAAAAGACTAATGACATCACTAGTTATATCCTCAAAATGCAAGTAGGGGGAGTATCCATACTGATTTTTCATTTCCAGAAATTCCTTAAGTTTACAAAATTTCCTTTCATGTGATTGGTTTATGTCATAATCTATCTCGGTTCTGTCTTCGTAATCTATTTTTCTAGTCAGAAGTACCCCTCCCAAGATCTTTCCAGATAGCACCCAAAATATAGACAAATACAACGTCAGGGATGGGAGTATTATGACTCAGTAAATTAACGGAGAATAGAGAAACCTTGTTGGAAAAAGGAAAATGGATAAAGAGGGATTGCGAACCTCACTCCTGGGCCTATGGGACTGACTCCATAACTTCAAAAAGACTAACCGCAGATATGCAATCGACCATCACTTCTATCTTATAAACTAGGATAAGAGATCAGAACCATGAAGGAAGAATAATCTCCAACCTAATCAAGATAAGCTAAGAATACCAAGGCCCTAAAAGAAGGGATTCCTCAAAGGAAAAAACCTTCACCAACAAGATCAACTATAACTTGAATAAAATGTTGAAAAATCCTCACCAAGGAAAAAGGAGGAAAAAGAAAGCTTACCCAATTTAACAAGAGAAGAAGGAAGGAACAAACCCTAGAATGTCTCCCTTCCAATTATTTAAGTAACTCCTCAAATGGATCGATCTTGAAAGCTAGTATAAGACTTGATTCACCATAACAAATCTTTAATGCACCAAAAAGATAATCAAGAAAGAGAAAGATCCAAGAGATGACACCAAAACCTCAAAAGAAAGATTTTCTATTAATTGTAGTCACAAATGATCCAACAATTCACAACATTTTGAAATAACAGGAGAACCTCTATTTATGTAGGAGGCTTCTACATCCATATTCTTTATTAATTGATTTTCCCTAAAATTATCCTAGGAGACTAATAAAGGAGACTTGTCATCTACACAAAGAAGGATATTAAGAAAATGCATAATCAAATGATACCACATGTACATAAAACCCTCATGAGAGAGAAACATCCCATAAAAAATGGCACTGATTGTCTCTCCTATCACAATGTTCCAAAGAAAGAGTGATGTGGAGGCCTCAAAACAAGGTGATGTAGCCTTCCAAGCAAATGCATATCCAATGTTCCTCTCCTCCAAGTGGAATGGCCTCATGAAAATGTAGAGAATGACCTCAAAAGTGGATGAAATCCTCATAATGTGCTCAAGGAATAATCAAAATTAATCTCCAAGGTACGACCAAGCCCTCAAATCAAGAAAAGATGTTCCACAAGGCAAGGAATATCCATCTCGAAGTCAAATCATCACCCGAAACACCCACATGGATGTCATAAACCACACACATGTGGGTTGACCCTCAAATCATGTGAAATACACCTCCAAAAGTTGTGAAAGAAGAAGAGTGCTCTAGGATATCCAATGTGGCATGTGTATAGGATGTCGACATGTGCAAAATTAGCCCAAATGTGCCCAAGAGGATGTGACCAATGCCTCAAAATATGTGTACTTCCTTGATAATTGTGACACTACCTCAGGAGAGGTGAAATCGAGTAAACACATGCAAAATCATCTTTGATAATATATGTCTAAAGTGTGATGAATACATAAGAGGGTGATCCATGCTTAGGAATACAATAACTATGCTATACACATGTGTGAAAACCTTTACAAAGAAAAACACCTTTACATCATATACAAAGGAGTAAGAGACCATGCAACTCCTCCAGATCATGTGTCCTAGTATATCCACCCAAATATGGTTTCATACCTAACCCAAATAATAAATGATCAACATGATGAGAGTTACCAACATCAAGGGGTAGTCAAACATAGCCATAAAAGAAAAGGCCAATCTTGATATGGGGACTAAAATGACAGGCCATGAATGACCAAATGATGTATGCATGTACCACATAATTCCCCTACCAATACATATAACATCTAAGCATGGTCCAGTATAATACATGAGTGCAAATACAACCACACTTTTGACTAATCCTGGTACAATAAGGCACATAATATGCTTGTATGATGGTCCACATTTGGTGAAAAAATATAGGGTACACTGAGGTGAATCTGAGGTGTAACAATAATTTTTATTAGACAAGAACTATAACCTTAGGAACTTTAACCTTAGGAACTATGACCTCAAGAACTTTGACCTCGGGAACTATGACCTTAGGAACTTTAACCTCAAGAACTTTGACCTCAAGAACTAAGACATTAAGAAATATGATCTCAATAAATTTGACCTCAATAACTATTACCTTGGGAACTTTGACCTCAAGAACTATGATAGTGAATCCATTGTCTAGATCATAGTTTGTAGATCACCTACAAAGCATGAGAACTTAACAATCATAGTTGAAGAAACACCCAAAACTATGACCTTCAGAACTATGACCTCAAGAAATTTAACCTCAGGAACTATGACCTCGGGAACTAAAAACTCAAGAAACTTGACCCCGAAAACTATGACCTCAGGAACTATCATCTCAAGAACTATAACCTCAGGAACTATTGCGTCATGAAATATGGCCTTGAAAACTTTGACCTCAAGAATTGTTTGGCCCAATCTACTGCTCTAGATTAGGCTTAATTTATTGTCAACCAAGGTAGGTATTCTTAGAGGCACTTGTCTAATGTATATAGACCTAGAAGGATATAAATTCCTAGACGAAGGTTTACTGTAGCAGGTTCCAACACTCTTCTTACAAGAGTTTGATATTTGGTTCCTCACACACTTTAAACACTTCTTTAATTAAATCTGATCTAACATCCTAAAAACAGAGTGCTCACAATTGTCTGAGATTTCAATCCTTTTACAAGGTTTCAATTCACAAAAGCTCTTCCAAATCAACACATTTAAATCAAATGCATTAAAACTTTAAACACTCCTTTAATTAAATCTGATCTAACATCCTAGAGTGCTCACAATTGTCTGAGATTTCAATCCTT
>JZKD02S1825196.1:564002-576760 GCA_000966675.3 Picea glauca | reverse complement strand
AAAATAATTTTTTTTTTATTTTTGGAAATTTCGATTTAATATATAATAGATGTAAAATATTATAACAAATTTTAATATTATTTTTCAAAATTTTAATTTAATATATAATAGATGTAAATATTATAAGAACTTTTGATATTCATTTCAAAATTTCAATTTAATATATAATAGATGTAAATTATTATAAAAACCTTTAATATATAATATATCTAAAATATCATAAAAAATTTAATGTATTATTGTAGAACGATACTTTACTTTAAATACATATATTTATTAAATATAATAAAAAAGTTTAATGTTTATAAATTCGAATAGTAAGCAAAATTGTTAAATTAAATTATGCATAAATTCAATGTAATTTAAGTGCTATTTTACTTTTGAAGGATGAACGGTATAAACTTAAATAGATTCTGGGTAAACTCCTTTTCGTTGTATTGTTGATTCAAAGAAGAGTCCTTAATCAGTGGATTTATGAGTTTTAGTTTTGTGTTGATAACAAAGGAAACGGAGTAAGCTAATTTAGGAGCCAACAAACAAATCGCTTTTTATGTAAAAAATGGATTTAAATTTTATTAGATTTTGAGAGGTAGTTTGAGTTGGAAAATTGGTCATGACAAAGTATATGTTTTATATATAAAACATATATATTATATATTTATATATATATGTTTTAATATATAAAATATAAATGCGAGAGAGGGGTTTTGACTCTACTTTGAGTCAGAATCTTATTTAAGGAGTTTTGTCTCATTTTAAATCAATCCAGATGCTCAGAAAATCGATCAGAGTTTTGGATTGATCGGAAATTTAAAAGATGACCATCGAAGGACCTGCTGGAAAAGTAGAGGAAAGATTCCCAAGTTAGCACATAGGAAATTACTCAAAGTACCATCATATTGAAATGACAATTACTCATTTCCCTCTAATGAGATCTAGTGATTTCACTACACTTAGGATGGTTATTTATGGACCTTGGGAAGGGGCTCCCATGGCTTGCATTCGTCTTGGGTTCAATTGGCTCTGGTTTGGTAATTCGATTCTCCATCTGTTCAACGGGATCTACTCTCATAGAATCAACATGGTGCGCCCTCATGAGAGGGATTTCTCTCATTGAAGTAGCATCTCTCGAAGGCGTATGGTCCAATCTTCTGTAACTTGGAATGCTAGAAATTAGCTTAATAACTAGGAAGATTTCTCAGAATGGGGTTGTTGCATCGAATGGTTCAATGCAAAGTGAAATTATCTGGGATTTTGTCCTGTGCCATTCTCGACGCCTAAAACTCCAGGTTCAAGTTTGCCAGGCCAGGATGGTAAAAGTGGGGATGCCCAGTCCTCTGGACCTTATCACTCCGTGTTGGAAACAAGCTTCGTAGTGATTTCCCTGGATCGTCATTAAGTAATGGATATCCTCTAGCAGTTTCTCTCTGAAATTCAGAGTGAGGTGGTGTATCTAAAATTTCATATTGAATTAATTAACCAAATAGTTTCTTTGCTAATGGCTCTGCACGCTCGCCCAGATGATCAACATCCCCAGTCTAGATTACTATCCCAGGAAGACATTCAACTACACACTCCAATTTGTCTACCACTAAGCATTCGAGATGACTCTCCTTCGGGTGGCCAAGTTATGTTGCCGACTCATTAGAAGTTTCAATACTTAGTTTTTTCAGTTTTAGTTCTCTTAGCATCATAGTTAGCAGTAGAGTCTTGTTTTTAGTTACAATTACTCCTTTTATTTTTAGAAACTCTGTATATTCCTATCCACAATTGATATATTTTTTGACCCTATGGGGAACCTCTAGCTTTAAGATGAACTGAAGTAGGGTTGGTTTCCTATTTTGGAAACCCTGTCTTCAGCAGGATGTATGTGTATTTTTTTATTTTTATAGTAGGTAATACACATTTTTGAGGTAATACAATTTTTTGATTTCTATAGCAGGTATGATGCAGGAGCATTATTAGAAAGTACATGTGGCAGGACAACTCAGCACCTGAGGACCAATCCGAAACCTCAAACGCGAGCCGATACTGCAAATCTTTTGCAGCTGATAGAAACAGAAAAGAGAAAGACCACACGCATAGACAAAATGAGCACATGTGACCTGGGAGTTAACCCTAGTCTCGATGTAACCGCAGTTAGATACTAGTTAGTTATTTTATTTTGTATAAAGAAAGGTTTTGTACACCCTAAAGATGAGTGACGAGAGTTGTGAGAAAGTAGAAGTTTTTGAGCATTAGTTGTTGTTTGATTTTTGTTGTAACCATTTTCTTGATTGAATGAATATAACAGAGGGAAATTGATCTAAATGTGTGAGATTGTGTTGCTTTTATTTTCCCGGTTGTTGTTGTCAATCTTTTCAAGAATGAATGAATCTTGCTACGAGTGTATGTAGCTTTGAAATTCTTGCATAAAATTTAAATCACTCTTCCTCGTGAGCCGGTGCAAGGTGTGCACATAGTTCGCAAGGAGTGCATTGACAAGATCTGTTTCGACTCATAAAGATCAGAAGAAATAGCGTAAGATTCCTTTGCAAGGAGTGCATAGTCGTCCACAAGAATCTAGATCTTGTGTAAGAATCTGCTGCAAGGAGTTCATAGATCCAAAATTCAGTCTGCAAGGAGTGCGTTGACAGAGTCTGTCTTGATATGTAAGCTTAGGAGGAACAATGTAAGATTCCCTTTACAGGAAGTGTAAACAAACTGCTGCAAGGTGTGCATGGTCGTCACAATAATTCAAGACTGTGTGTAAAGATTTGTTGCAAGGAGCGCAAAGATCGGGAATTCGACGAAGAGTCGAAGCGATTATGTAAAGAAGTCGAAGAATCAAGAATAGAGGAACGCCAGGACAACAAGGAAGGATTCTTTTCAAGAATCTTTGATTCTGAGTTTGACGAATTTCCCGGAAAAGAAGGAAGTGCTTGGGAGATTGAAATCTTTGAGGAGATCAAGCTCGGGAGGGATATCACTTTCCAGGAAGGGCGAACAAGATCCAAGAAATGGACTCCCAGGAAGGATAAATGTCGAAGCCTTTAAATCCTTCAAAAAATTCTCAAGTTAGAAGAAGGCGTAAAATCGGAGGGAAAATATCTAGACCGTCCGATCAATGTTCATACAATGAGGAGTAAGCACATAGGAGGAAGGATCTCAGCCATTCACTCTGAGCGCAAGAGAATCATAACCATCCATCAAGATAGGACACATTTCGAGAGAGCAACATTTCGCTGACTGATAGAGTGAAAAGGTCAAAGGGTAGAGTTGTGGGGATTTGCGAAGTGCGAACTCGCTAAAGGATCACAACCATTGATCGTTATAAAATCATCAGGACCATCCATCGTTAAGGAGGAAACATGGAGAGAGATCAACATTTCGCTGACTCGTGACTCGGAGGAGTCAAAAGTTGAGTCATGAGAACTCACGAAACGTGAAATCGTGACTTGATCTAAGCCATTGATCAAAGGAACGATTTGGACCATCGATCTAGCACCATCGCAATTTTGGGTATCGAGAGAACATAAGTAGCAATACGCCCAGAGTCGCGAAATGTGAAATCACGACGCGCCTTTCACTTAAGCGTGTGATCACCGCCAACGGTCACATGAGGGAAGGGGTTTAGTTAGAGGAGAACTAACACCTAATTACATTGAAGCTTTAAAGTGTTAAGGATAAGACCGTGGGTTCCATAGAACCTGTGCCTTAAGAAGAAGGAGGCCTATTTAGTTAATTGAGGTTCCTAAGGGGACAAAGAGTCAATCAGACTCAGGTTCTTGATCAATCCTAGACTGGAAGGTCGTGCAACCCTTAGGGGATAAGGGGGGTCTGCATCAAGTGGTATCATAGCAATAATTTTTCTTGCAGACAACAGGAAAAGGAAAGGAGGGAAAGAACTCAAAGTTATACTCTGTGTGTGAGGATAGTCAACATAATGTCGCCGAGGAGATGAGGAGAGCCATCTTAATCCAATCGTGTTGTAGAAAGAGAAATGTGAGAGCTTCGTGCAAGGTTGGAAGCAATGGAAGCAATGCAAAGAAGAGCACCTGATGCTGGAGACGTCAGCGATGCAGAGAGAAAAGATGCAGAGGTTGAAGAAGTTGCAAGGGAACATGTTGTCGAAGAACACTTGCTGAGAGAAGTTTTTAGATTGGGAGCTAGAGCTAAGATAGAGGTCCCAATGTATGAAGGAAATTTTGATGCTGAAGAGTTGCTAGATTGGATAAGGTCCATGGACAAATATTTTGATTATGAAGATGTAGATGGGGAGAAAAGGGTGAGACATGATGTCACCAGGCTTAAAGGACATGCAACACTGTGGTGGGACGAACTGCAGGCTGAGAGGAGAAGTAGAGGAAAACCGAAGATAAAGAATTGGGACATGATGGTAGCCAAGCTGAAGGCTAAATTTATTCCCAACGATTATCATCAATCTGTTCAGGAAGATACAAAACTTGAGGCAAAAAGTTATGACAGTCAAAGAATACACAGAGTATTTCTACAAGCTGAACATCAGAGCTGGACAAAGAGAGAGGGATGAAGAAAAAGTTTCTAGGTATATAAATGGCCTGAGGTATGAAATCCAGTATGAGATCAACATGATGTCAGTAAGGATAGTGGAGGATGCTTATCAATTCGCTTTGAAGGCAGAAGAGAAGTTGGCCAGAAAACAAATCCAACGAGGTAAAATCTCAGTCCCAAACAAAGGAAAGGGAGTTTCCCATGACAAGGCGCACAACTCCAAGGACGAGACTGAAACTCCACACAGTCACTCAAAAAGAGGAGGACATTCCCGAGGGAGACAGGGTGGTGGAAGGAACTCTTCTAGAGGAAGAGGCAGAGGAGGAATAAGGTGTTATGCCTGTGGAAAGACAGGGCATATGTCTTGGGAATTCCCCAGGAAAAAGAAAGAAGGAGGAGAAGCTCACATTTCGGAAGCACAAAGAGGGAATGTTGAAGCAGAAGGAGCAGAGGATGGAACATCCCTGATGATGAGAAAGGTGCTCTTAAAACCGGAGGTAGAAGTTAAAAATCATGTACAGAGGAACAACCTATTCAGGACAACTTGCAATACTAAAGACAAAGTATGGTTACTAAATAATTCTTGGTTGAATTTAAGATAGGAGGATACATAGATGAAATTCTGTGTAATGTAATTCCCATGGATGTATGCCATATTTTGTTGGGAATACCATGGCAATTTGACAAGAATGTCATTCATAATGGGAGGAAGAATACATACACCTTGGAGAAGAATGGTAGGATACACATGTTGTTTCCAATAGAGGAGAATAAAGTGAAAGGGGAAGCCAGCACAAGAATACTTCTCATGAGTGGGAAGGAACTCCTGAAAGAAGTTAAGAAAGAACAGGAGATGCAGTTTGCTATGGTGAGGAAACCCAGAGTTATCCTTACTAGTACTTTGATGGATGATTTTCTTGAAGAAGTTCAGGAATTGTTGGATAATTTTGCTGACACAGTGGTGGATGAGCTTCCTAACTCATTTCCACCCATCAGAAGTATCAACCATCATATCAATTTGATACCAAGAGAAAGTCTACCAAACAAAGAAGCATACAGATTGACACCTCGAGACAATGAGGAGGTAAAGAACCAAGTCCAACAATTGTTAGACAAGGGTTTGGTCAGAGAGAGCTTGAGTCCATGTGCAGTGCCAACTGTGTTGAGCCCAAAGAAAGATGGAGGATGGAGAATGTGTACAGACTCGAGAGCCATCAACAAGATCACTATCAGGTATAGATTCCCTTTTCGAAGAATAGATGATTTGATGGATTGTTTAAGTGCGGAAAATTTCTTTTCTAAGATAGATTTGAAAAGTGGATATCACCAGATCATAATGAGAGAAGGTGATGAGTGGAATAAAACCTTTAAGACAAATGAAGGTTTGTATGAGTGGCTTGTTATGCCATTTGGCTTAACCAATGGCCCGAGTAATTTTATGAGGTTGATGAATGAAATAATAAAATATTTCACTGGTAAGTTCATGGTTGTGTATCTATATGATATATTGATCTTTAGCAGGACTAAAGAGGAGCACTTGAGGCACCTGACACTAGTGATGAGGAGATTATAGTGGGAGAAGTTGTTGATAAACCTGAAGAAGTCCTCTTTTATGAAGACATAACTCATTTACTTGGGTTTTGTGATCTCTGCAAACAAATTGAAGATGGATTCAGAGAAGGTGAAAACAATCGAATAATGGCCATCACCAAGGAACATGTTTAAGGTAAGAAGCTTCCATGGATTAGCGAGTTTCTATGGGAATTTCATAAGAGATTTCAGTGGAATTTGTGCACCAATGATGGATACAGTGAAGAATAGGGACAAGTCTTTTAAATGGACAAAAGAGGCTAAAAATATCTTCAATACACTGAAGGAGAAAATAACAGAGCGACCAATTCTGGCCTTGCCAAATTTTGGGAAGACATTTCAGGTGAGATGTGATGCAAGTGGCATTGTGATTGGATGCATTTTGATCCAGGACAATAGACTTGTTTCTTACTTCAACGAGAAGCTGAATGAGACTAAGAGAAAATACTCCACATATGATAAGGAGTTTTACGCCATAATTCAAGCCTTGAAGAAATGGAGAAATTACCTTGTCCCACAAGAATTTGTCTTGTGTAGCGATAACCAAGATTTACAATTCATAACTAGACAGGAAAAATTGAACCAGAGGCATGCGAAGTGGATTGAGTTTATGCATAATTTTACTTTTGTCATAAAACATATTGCTGGGAATGCTAACAAAGTTGTTGATGCATTGAGCAAAAGATGTTTGATTCTAAAGGAATTTCAGGTAAAGACCTTAGGGTTTGAACACCTTGAGGAAATGTACAGTGATGATCCAGATTTCAAGGAAGCATATGAAGCATGCATGAATCCTATGCTGAGAGATAGGGGCCAGTGGAAAGAGTATATGATTCGAGAAAGATTGTTGTTCAAGGGAAATCAATTGTGCATACCAAAATGCTCAATGAGGGATAGCCTTTTGAAGGAAAAACATAGTGGAGGATTGGTTAGACATTTCAGACATGATAAGACATTTGCACAGTTGAGAAGTTCATACTATTCGCTAGGTATGAGAACAGATGTGATAAAATTCATGAATAGATGTAGAATCTGCCAACATGCAAAAGGTAAAAGACAGAACACTGGATTGTATCAACCATTCCCCATACTAGAGAGGCCTTGGGATGCAATAAGCATGGATTTTGTGTTGGGACTTCCAAGAATGCAAAGAGGATGTGATTCCATATTTGTGGTGGTGGATAGATTTTCAAATATGGCACACTTTATTCCATGCCAGAAGACTAGTGATGCAACACATGTTGCAAATTTGTTCTTTAAGGAAGTTGTGAGACTTCACGACCTACCCAGAAGCATTGTCTCAGACAGAGACACGCAATTTGTTGGTCATTTTTGGAGAACACCATGGAAGAAGTTAGGGACATATTTGTCCTTCAACTCAACTTATCACCCTCAGACAGATGGGCAGACTGAAGTGGTAAGCAAAAGTTTGGGGAACTTGTTGAGGAGTTTGGTCACTGAGCACCATAATCAGTGGGATCAGATTCTTCCACAAGCAGAATTTGCATACAACGACTCACCAAATAGGAGCACTGGGAAGAGCCCGTTCTAAATATTGTATGGGATGCAACCCAGGGGAGTATCTTAGTTGAGAGAGTTGGAACAGATTGAGATCAGAAGTGTTGGAGCAGAAGATTTTTCTACAGAAATGCAAAATCTCCATAGCCATATCAGAGGGAAGTTACAAAGTTCTATCCAAGAGTACAAACGCAGAGCTAATCAACACCGCAAAGGACTTAAATTTGAGGTAGGATATTAGGTTATGGCACATCTCAGGAAGGAAATGTTCCCTAGGGGGACATATAACAAGCTAAAGATGAAGAAGTTAGGACCATGTAAGATCTTGAGGAAGTTTGATGCAAACGCATATGAGATCGATATGCCAAATGATGTGGGCATATCGCCCATATTCAACGTCTCATAAATGTCTCCTTACAGGAGGGATGACACAGAGGGATCAACAGATCAAGAGAAGATTCAGTGGGAGAAACAAATTCCTATAGCAGAAAAACCACAGATGGAGAAGATCGTTGATCAGAGGATTGGTAAGAAGACCCGAAGGAAGACCTATTTTGAATATCTGGTCAAGTGGAAGGGACATCCAATAGAAGATGTGATTTGGGAGAGTGAAGCTAATATCAAGAAGCACAAAAATTTGGTGCAGGAGCTCATGGACATGAGTCCATGAATTTTGTCCCAAGGGAGTATGATGTAGGAGCATCGTCAGCAATTACATGTGACAAGACAAATCAACACTTGAGGACCAATCTGGATCCTCGAATGCGAGCCGATACTGCAAATATTTTGCAGCTAATAGAAACAGAAAAGAGAAAGACCATGCATGTAGACAAAATGAGCATGCGTGACCTAGGAGTTAACCCTAGTCTTGATGTAACTGTAGTTAGATAGTAGTTAGTTATTTTATTTTGTATAAAGAGAGGTTTTTTACGCCCTAAAGAGGAGTGACGATATTTGTGAGCAAGTAGAAGTTTCTGAGCATTAGTTGTTGTTTGATTTTTGCTATAACTATTTTCTTGATTGAATGAAGATAACAGAGGAAAATTGATCTAAATGTGTGAGACTATGTTGCTTGTATTTTCCCTGTTGTTGTTGTCAATCTTTTCAAGAATGAATGAATCTTGCTACAACTGTATGTAACTTTGAAATTCTTGCATAAAATTTAAATCTCTCTTATTTGTGAGCTGGTGCAAGGTGTGCACACAGTCCGCAAGGAGTGCATTGACAGGGTCTGTTTCGACTTGTAAATCTCAGAATAAATAGCGTAAGATTCCTTTGCAAGGAGTATAAAGTGACTGCTGCAAGGAGTGCACAGTCGTCCGGAAGAATCCAGATCTTGCGTAAGAATCTGCTGCAAGGAGTGCATAGATACAAAATTCAGTCCGCAAGGAGTGTGTTGACAGACTCTATCTCGATTCGTAATCTCAAGAGGAACAATGTAAGATTCCCCTTGCAGGAAGTTTAAACCGACTACCACAAGGTGTGCACGGTCATCACAAGAATTCAATACCTTGTGTAAATATTTGTTGCAAGGAGCGTAAAGATCAGGAATTCGATGATGAGTCGAAGAGATTCTGTAAAGAAGTCGAAGAATCAAGAATATAGGAACGCCAGGACAATAGGGAAGGATTATTTTCAAGAATATTTGATTCTGAGTTTGACGAATTTCCCGGAAAAAGAAGGAAATGTTTGGGATATTGAAATATTTGAGGAGATCAAGCTTAGGAGGGATAGAAATTTCCAGGAAGGGTGAACGAGACCCAATAAATGGACTTATAGGAAGGATAAAGGTCGAAGCCTTTAAATCCTTTGAAAATTTCCTATGTTAGAAGAAGGCATAAACTCAGAAGGAAAAGATTTGGATCATCCGATTAGTGTCCAGACAACGAGGAGTAAGTGAAGAGGAGGAAGGATCTCAGCCATTTGTTCTGAGCGCAAGAGAATCGTAACCATCCATCAATACATGACACATGTCAAGAGATTATCATTTCGCTGACTCACAGAGTGAAAAGGTCAAAGGGAAAAGTCGTGGGGATTCACGAAGTGTGAACTCGCGAAAGGATCACAGTCCTTGATTGTTCCAAAATCATTGGGATCATCCATCGTTAAGGAGGACACATGGTGAGAGATCAACATTTCGCTGACTTGTGACTCAGAGGATTCAAAGGTTGAGTCGTGAGAACTTGCGAAATGCAAAATCATGACTTGATTTGAGTCATTGATCAAAGGAAGCATCTGGACCGTCAATCCAGCACCATCGCAATTTCAAGTATTGGGAGAATAGAAGTAGCAATACTCCCAGAGTCACAAAACGTGAAATCGTGACATGCCTTTCACTTAAGCATGTGGTCACTGCCAACGGTCATGAGGGAAGGGGTTTAGTCAGAGGAGAACTAGTGCCTAATTACGCTGAATATTTAAAGTGTTAAGGAGAAGCCCATGGGTTCCATAGAACTTGGGCCTTAAGAATAAGGGGGCCTATTTAGTTAATTGAGGTTCCTAAGGGGACAAAGAGTCAATCATACTCAGGTTCTTGATCGATCCTAAACTGGGAGGTCGTGCAACCCTTAGGGGAGAAGGGGGGTTTGCATCAAGGTATCAAAATCTTCTGACTTACAAAATAAAATCATATAAAGGTATAATTTCATAAACTATTTGCACATTAATACAATATTTTGACTTATAATTTTCTCCCTATGTTGTCCACCTCACCCAACCTGGCATCCCATATTGAGAAAATTCTTTGATCATGGAGATCATCGACCAACTCAATAGAGAGTTTGAAACCTACACCAACACCGACCCAAGGGTCCTCCCCGATCCTGACAATTTTTCCATTTCCCATTTGCCAAATTGTCCATTCGCCTATCAAAGGGAAGGTGTCAACCATCACTTTCCAACTGATCGAGTTGTTGACAACTAATTTTTGAGGGATTCTAAACCATTCCACAAAGGGCATCCCTGTAATGTGCTTTGAAGACATTATCATGCCCCAAAGGCTTTCATTGTTCACTAGCCACCATAAACTCTTTGTTGCTAAATATTTGAAAAACGAATAGATATTTTTTATTCCCCATCCTCCAACATCCTTGGGCATCACTGATCTAAAAAATTTCACTAAAGGGATGCCTCATGCCTCCTTTCTACCAGACCACTAAAAATTGAAGCATATCTTTCTGATCTTGTTTAAAATCCCTTTTGGGATTTTAGCAGTAGAGGACCAATAAACTGTTATTCTCAAGAGTACAAAATTTAAAAGAGCAAGGTGTCCACCCTGATAAATAGAAATTTGGCCATAATTCTATTCTCACTTTTATTTTCTTTATCAACTAGAGCCAGAGCCACTCTCTAAATGAATAAGAGTTTGGTTTCAAAACAAAACTTAGGTATTATAGACCAACTTCTATACTTTTCCAATCAATATAGAATATCTCAACCACTCAAACTAATAAGTCTTCCTACACTCCATTTATCAACAAGTTTTACTTGTTGTGATTTAGATCCATACATGTGGTTGTACAAAAGGAGGCCAATATTTCTTTGAATTGAACAAGTTCATGTTCTAATCCTGCACCGAAGAGAATAATATCATAAAAAAAAAATGACTAATTAATTTTGAATAAGATATTTTGAGGCCTTGTAGAAGCCCGTTTCTCTTGGAAATTTTGATGATCCGACTCAATGATTCCACTACAATGAGGAACAAGAAAGGGGAGAGGGTAAATCATTTCTGAAGATCACTAGAAGAGAAGAATGAGGCTGAGGGAGCTCCATTAATAAGGATAGTGAAAGAAGGAGATTCAACACAACTCATTATCTAGTTCACCATATTTAAATTCATACCTAGTTGAATTAAATCAAGCCTAACAAAGGTCCAATTACTTTGTCCCATGCTTTGGAGAGGTTGAGTTTCATGAAAAAGGAAAACACATTTTTAATATTGATGGTGTGCAAAGCTTCTTGAGTGAGAGAGACTACATCACAGATTTGGCATTTGTACAAGCAACCATATTGTTTTTCAGAGACTATTTCACTTAATATGGGATTTAGCCTGATGATGATGATTTTATCTATGATCTTGTAAATTAGGTTGCAAAAAAAAATTGGTCTAAATTACTCAAAAGTGATTGTTTCCTTCTTTTTCTGAATTAAAGCAAGGAAATCTGAGTTGAAAGACCCCTAGATATTATGAGATTCTTGGGGTTCCTTTACCACTTTAAGAATTCCATCTTTGAGAATATTGAAAAAGACAAGGTATAATTATACTGACAGCCCATACAGACCTGGGATTTTTCCATTTTTAAAAGATGACAAAGTCATTAGGATTTCCTTTTCTGAGATCTCTTCCATTGGAGATAGATTAATTTTCTCATTGATGGCATTTAGAAACAACGAGATAATGTTTAGTATGCCCCTAATTGGACAACTTCACAGAGCCTTAAAAATATTTGAAAAATAGTTTTTTCCATCTTCAACAATTTCCTCAAAAGATGATCATAACCGTCCATCGTTATCTTTTAATTCACTGATGGTGTTAACTACCTTGCGATAGTTTGCATAATTGTGATATTATTGTCACCTTCCTAAATCCATATCGCCTAGCTTTTGAGTCACCATTTGGATCCCTCATTTGCCAATCAATTTTGTTTGTGTTTCAGAAGTTCCACGAACAACACTAACTCATCACTTGAGAGTGAATTAACCGATTGGTCTATCAATAAAGAACCGTCAAATTCCACCTCAAACAACCTTTTCTTTTCTTTTTTGTAGAAATTTCTTGCCCATTTTGAAGTTTCCTTCTTTACATTGGAAATAATTATGGAAAATTGTTCCATATATGTGCATCCACCATCCCCTACTAGCAGAATCCATGTTGACTACACCATATTTTGATATTCCATTTCTCGAAGCCAGATGTGATTAAATTTCAGCGAGGATGAAGGAGATGAATCTTTTCTTTCCATAACCAGTATAATTGGCATATGGTCAGATATTCCTCCTATGGCGACCCTTGAATTAAAAAATCATTGATTTTCTAGCATTTTTTCAGAAATTAGAAATCTATCTAGCCTTTGGGATATTAGATCCTTCCCTTTTCACCCATTCCTCCATGTTTGTACCAATTTAGTTGGCTCTAA
>JZKD02S1825196.1:530113-559121 GCA_000966675.3 Picea glauca | reverse complement strand
TCCTTGTAGCACATGTGAGGTCAAAAAATGAGTGCCCCACTAAGTAACTCCATTATTCATGAAACAAACCCTTCACACATGTCAGAACAAGTAAAGATTAGGTACACCCCTACCAAAAGATTCTAGAATCCACACATGTGAGGGAGAGAGAGAAATAACACCCTTATAGAAGGACTCTCACACGTGCCAAGTAATACACGTCTATGTGGCTCATGCATGCTCCATATGCTAAAAAGTGTACAATATGTTGATGTGAACACCTCTGTGATGATGTGGCATCCCTCATGTCATCACATGTTGTGCTATCATGGATCCCAATGCATTGATACAAATCTCAAGAAAAATTACATGGATCCCAATGTAGGTAGATATGGATGAATATAGGTACATGGATAACCATGTAGGTACATGTATCTCGAGGCAATGCCATGGATATTGAGATCAACATAGAGATATTGATCTCTCGCCATGGATATTGATCTCTCGCCAAATTTCAATGTGGGGCGCCCACCTATAATGATGCATCAAGCTTCAATATAATTCATTAGGAAACACACATAAAGCAACCACTACTAACAACATCTTAACATAGGTTAATTTAATAATTTTCCTAAGTTTACCATGGTGCGACAACTTTACCCTTATTACATGTGTCAATTCCTAGGAGAAAAAGTACTTCCTAGGTAACCTTGGTTATAGATAGGTAAAAATGTTGAATTATTGATGGGAAGGGAAGGGGAACTTCATGTTTAGACCTTGAATGTCATATGTAATGATGTATAATGTATTTCAAATGGTCCAACTAACATTTTGAGCTAGGAATCTTCATTATTTGTGTTTGTAAGCCTTTGAGAGGGAGCTTTGCTTAGAGTTACCACCTCGACACCTTTTTATTACCCCTTTTTTGCATTTTTCTTTGATTTTTTCCTATTCATTTTATTTTGATGGGCATTTTTAGCATAGGACTTTGGGGATGGGCCTTTTTAATAATGTAGAATAACTATAGCTTCATTATTTTTTCATTTTTTGTATTTATGCTCTTCACCTCTAGCCTTTTTTGGATTGATTTGACTTTAGATTAAATTGTTCTTTAATTTATTCATTCAGACCTTGCTAGATGAAATTTGATAAGTCAAACATAAGAGGGGATTTTATATTTTTTAATGGACAAGATGAAAGTGAAAGGGAAAGGTTGGAAAGTGTTAGACATGATTAGGACATGGACACACTACTAAACTAGATCATCGGTAGTATGATTTAGACTAAGTCGATAAAACACTTATCTAAGGACAATTCTTTCCCCCCATGGTATAACGAGAAATTTTTTTTTTTTATTAATGTTAATAATGTTATTAGATCAAACCATTGTTTATTATGTTCATGACAAGGTAAAAAACCATCACACCACTTCTAAGAAATAAACCCACACATGAAATCATATCCCATCAACTTAAGTAAACATGAACCATGAAGTACCATCTACGAGTGCACACATCACATGAGGTGTAAATCATAGGAGCAAATATACCATGGTATGAGCATGAGATCTCACCCAATCATCATCAATGCACGTCTAAGAGGGTGGTATGGAAGTAGTTTCCCTTGAGGGGGGAAAATCTAGCTCCTACTCGGGGACATGCAATCTTAGAATAAGAGTGTATGCAAACTCCATAATATTTCTCAAACTTGTATCCTACACACATTTAAACTCGGGGAAATGTGAGAAATGGGGCGATTCTACCACATTGGAAAACTACATAAAAACTTTATAGAAATGAAAATTTTCTAAGCTTAAGAATGAAATAAAAAATATGTATAGAAAGAATGCATTTATTCTGAGGAAGATAAAATGCAAGGAAAATAAATGCATGGAAAGAAAGTAATATGCAACCATCCTAATCTAATGTTCAAAGGAACTTATTTTTTCCTACAAACTAACTAAGGGTTGTCATTGCTAGGTGAAGTCAAATATCGAGTGCAACCACTTGAGGAATTTAACTACAACTTGAACATGTCCCTTGTGTTTGGTTATGTTATCACCCAATCTAGCACTTGCACAAAACCTTCACAAGATGTACTACAAGTGTAACATATGGGAGTACTTTCCATTGCCACCTTAGCAATTACTTCCCTTGTTTTAGTGAAGGATTGAAATCCAACACAGGGGAGTCTTCCATAGAAACCTTAAGGAATCCTATAGAAAAATTAAATCAAGTCTACAACCTCCTATCTTGGTTACTCAATTATACCACAACTCAGATCAAGGTTCAAGATAGGCACAAGGTGGTTAAGTAAAGAAATTACATAATTACGTGTAAAGTGTTTTAAGAAAACAAATGACACGTCAACTAAGTCGAATAAATGCCCCAAAACACTACAAATTAAAAGAAAATATATGGCTATCATAAAACTTGCATTCAAATATAGTTACTTCAACAATAAGACAAGTTATAACAAAAAAATATAATATCCCTTAAAATAAGTAATCATGCAATGAAGAGGGCTGAAAATGCAAGCTAAAACTGGGATTTTAGATGAAAAATTCTTGTTGAAATGAAAAATGGCATGAACCAACCTCAAGAAACTCAATATGACAAGACCTTGTTGGATGAAACTCACAATATTAATGCAACATGTGATGTTAAGGAATATTCTAAGGTGGAGGATGCCACAAACCCTAGACATTAAGCTACAAATGGTTGAAAATTGAGGAGGGATTGCAATAAAACCTAAATATATCATAAGAATTCAAAGGAGAAAATGAATTAGGGTTTAATATCACTTAGAAAGATAAAAATACTAGTGTCATCTAGCTTCCTTGGGTATATGGAGTCAAGAATGCAACTTTGATTGAGAGAAAAGGCAAGAGAAAGATCTAAGAACTAAACCCTAGGGTAGTCCACTACAAACCCTAGGTATTAACCCTTTAGGAGAGAAATTCAAGGTAGTACACTACAAACACTAAGAGGTCATCCTATGTCTTCTAAATACCCATAACAAGAGATCGAGATGGAATTTTGGTCAAAACCCTAGAACCTTAACCTATAAGAATGAGACTAGGTTAGTCCACTACAAACCATAGAAATTCCCTTATGTCCTTTAATGAGCTTAAATTAAATGATAAGAAGGTAATTTATTCCAAGACAAACCTTCCTAGGGTTTCAATACAAAAGTTTGTCCAAGAAAATACAAGATAACATGCAATTATCATCATTTTGATAAAAAAATTACTTAACACATCAATAATAAACCATCAAAGATTTGGAAAGAACATTTAATAGGAAATGTCAATGAGCATCAATGAAACCCTAGCCATGAAAATTATCCATAAATCTTAAAAAGAATCCACAAGATCATCTCCAAGAATGTGCACATAAGTAATCCATAGTGAAAGCTAAATATAGAAGACAAGTGTAGTAATTCTACATAAGATGAGTAATGGTTTAGAAATGAGGAAATCATCCTCTATTTATATGATACAAACCTAATGCCTCATCTCTCTAAAATACCCTAGAAAAAAATAATACTTGATACAAGGTGGATAGGTCTTAGGCTGACCCCCAAAATAACCTCCAAAATAATCAGATAATGCTAAAACATCAAAACGTCCTCTAAAGAAGCCACAAGTGTGAGTGTAGAGTACAAAAACAGGGTGACTCCATATCCTCAAGGGGTACAAAGTCTCCAAAATTAACATCCATACCCAAAAGGTGCAAAACATCATCAAAGGTCATGTCCCCTCACTAGTAGGGTTACACACTACAAGGAGAACACCTTCTAGCTGAGGTGTTTGCGAAGGTTTTTAGTGTTACAAAATTTGGAATAAATTTAAAAAAAAACTTCGCTACAACCTTCTTTATTTGTTGTGGAGGTTTTAACGGATGTTCCATATAACTAAAAAAAATTGGGCAGGCAAAGGCTCTAGCGGATTTTTTTTTTTTGGGTGCTTTTATTGTAAAAATGCACTGGTGCGCCATTAAATAAAACAGCCTGGCGTGTACCAAAACCTAAAATGCATCGAAACGACCTTACATAAAATGATTCAAAATGTACATAAAACAAAACAAGCATCGGTGTGCCATTACATAAATTACCGGTGCAAACATAAACTAACCTGCACCGAGAACCTTTACATGAAAATACCCTGATGCGTAAATAAGATGAAAACGCGTCAGTTTTCCATTACATTATTGTCTCGGTGCTTACATATGAAACACATGCACCAAGATGCTTATGGTCAATATGCCCCAGATTCCCATTTTGTTATATGTAACTCCGGTGCGCTTGTATTTTATTTATTATATGTTTTGGTGCATATACTAAATATAACACCTTGGGGTGCTTGTATTATTAAGTGCATTGGATCGTTTAAGTTTTTTAAAGAACCAGTGTTGTTATTATATTTAAATAACCGATGCATATTTTTCACATGCCCATCGTATAATTTCAAAACAATATATATTATCACACATTTTCTGTACCGATGATTATGTATAATTAATATGTATCGGTGCTTTAGTATTCTTAATATGCATTGGTGCATATAACCCCTTAAAAAGCATCGATGTCTATATTATTTCAGGCACCATTTTGTGAGTTCATAAGAATGCACCGATATGTATATAGTTTAATCAATTGTTTTTGTTATTGCATTTTGATATAATGAAAACATTAGTGCCTTATCCAAGGGATTACACCTTTGTTATTTGCAAAAATGTAAACCATTCACATATTAATTAATCAATTATTTGTAACAATGTAAATCATTGACATATGATTTAATCAACAATGCGACATTTCACAACATTTGACAATGCAATAAAATAACAAACCCATTTTATAATATATGAATAAGAGACCCATGGTCATACAAAATAGGACAACATAAAGGTCCACAATAATCGAAATGGAACCAATATGTAATTGTCACAGTTATTGGTAACATTTCCTCATGCAATTGGGACATTATGTCCACTACATTAAGAAAAAATATTCCTGAATTTTACAGATCGACATTACAAAACTGCATACAACTAGTAGTATAATTCAATTATATTGATTGTCATTCATCACTTGAATTGATGTCGTTACTCAAATTGTGTGCATCCATCATTTCTTGATCAGTTGTAGGTGATATTATACTTTGGTTATATAAACATATGTTTTCTTGATCGACTTCTCGTTTATGTTACAACTGCTCCTGTTCGATCTACAAACATAGAAATAAAACATAATAAGTAAATATACCTTTATAATATAGTAGAATATACATGATTGCGTAAATAAAAAAGTGTACCAAATCAGTGATTGATTCATAAACCATACACATAGTTTCGAAGCCTTGCCTCATGCTCGTTATCACAAGATTTTATGTTGGCTCCTCTCCATACTTTGTTTCCTGCATGTTTAATATGTCATGACAAATCATAGTCTATATAATTAATATAAAGGTCTCTTCTTGTTCCATTAATTATAAAACAAGGGAAATTAAACAACATAACTACTTACAAATTGTTCAATTAAACCTTGATACTTCAACACATAATCACAACCCTTAGTTAACCCAATGTTGATCAATTATTCAGTTGTATATTCTTTGTATGTTAGCACCTATTAGTAGACATCCATGGATCAATGTAAATTAATTATTCAAATATAAAGATCACAAAAAGTATGAAAACTTAAGTAATGTCGAAATTGTAAGTACTCACAAACTTTGCAATCAACCCTTTTTTTCCTTGTCATTATGTCTTATGTGATGATTGGGTTCCATTTTGTTCTCTTTTCTGCAACAAAACAATTGAAAATTAGTATTTAATGTGATAAATAAATTTGATGTCATATAAGAATAAATGAATGATAACATACCTGTGATGCACGTTGTTGTTGGGATGCATCCTCCTGTGATGCAATTATGTTCATTTCTTTTACCATCTCCTTGTACACTCTTTTGGACATCCCTACCAACATGTAATGGATTTCCCCTCATTTGTTTCTTGGAATTTTCATAATATTCCCGAAAAAAATTCACAATAATGTTTTCTTAAATGGACATGAAAGTAAATATAGTAAAACAAATTAGTTTGGTAATTATTGGAACATATTATAGAAAAACCATGTTTAGTAATAATACCTTTTATATGACTCTTCATTGTTATTGTAACTTTTTTCTATTGCAAGTCTCATGGGTCTCATTGATCATGGCTCCGAAAACACTTCTTGTAGTAAACGTATAACATGATTCTTGGAGTCACTGGATTGATTTTTATATTGTAAGTGGAAATGACGTCTATACGTTATTTCATTTCCACTATATCGTCAAAGCTCTATAAAACATTTTTCCCCTCTCATTAACTTCAAGCACCACTCTATATGAACTGATGACCAAGCTATCATAATCATTTACATCCTTAACAATATTTGTCCTCTTAAGATGAGATTCCATTCCCTCGTTATCGGTCACTGCATAACATTAAAAAAAATGTGAAATCGAGTGTTTAAAACTTGTTAACGATTAATGTTGAGAAATTCATTTTTAGTAAAAGTCAAAGAAAAACTTAATGTTGATTACCTTTCCATCCACCCGTTTCCTCTCTTTGCAACATTTACATAAACTTTCTTTTACACTCTTTTGCACTCAGATTGTGAACAATTTTATCGAGTTTCTTCAAGTTTTTTCTCGGCATGACATGCATTAACCAATACACATCATTAATTTAAACTTATAAATATTTCAAATTATATATTAACTTTTTAATAAAACTTAAAGAACTTGCCTGCCTCTCTTCTTGGGATGAGCTACCATTGCTTTCGCTAGAACAAGATGTTTTCTTTGAACTTCTATCATGCATCTTGTATAAAAAAAAACAAAAATCATCAGACATAGAAATTATGAAATTTTTATACAATCTATTATTTTGGTACGATTCATTAAACCGAACACATTGAGCCATCAAGAATATACTCACACTGACATGTACTATTATTCATTGCGCACCACTAACCCGTATAGATGATATAAAATCAATAATAATTATTTTTTTGACTATTTTTTTGACCACTATATTCTTTACACATATATATGAACCATAGTGCACTTGTCTATACAGTGACCACCAGGGCTATTTTCCTGTACAGGGCGCACCAACTCGTCTATTCTGTATAGTGCACAACGTGTATTGTTGAATTTATTTTTAGAAAATCGTTGACAACAACAGGTTTGACAGGGTTTGGGATCCGATGCAATGAGTGGTACCATTGCAACATATACCAAATGGCCCATATGAAACTAAATAAACCCTATAAAAATCTATTTCTTAAAAATATAAACCCTAAAAAAATATGTTGCTTATAAAATAAACCCTATAAAAATCTATTTCTTATAAAAATAAACCCTATAAAAATATATTTCTTAAAAAAGAGGGGAACAAGAAAAAACAACAAGAAATCTATGACTGCCAATATCGAAGGTAACTATGAAACCCTTATATTTTTTTAACATGCATTGAAAATTGTTTGAATCAAATAGAAAAATGATCACTAGAATGAAATCACATACCATAAATTTCTTATCTGTAGATTTGTATGTGCCCTATAGATCCCTTCCAATTTTGGATCTTCAAAAAAATCCATCCTCTCCAAAGTCTTTTGTGGCAAATCTCTCTTCCACAAATCTTGGCTCTAAATTTTGCCAAAAAATTGAACTAATGAATAATGTTTTCATTTATAAACAAATACATTTTGAAAAATGAAATTCCCCCTTTTTTTTTCGTTGTGTTTTTTCAATTAGTATGTAAAAACACTTGTTAAACTATATATTTAAACAAAAAAGTTTGTCATCAAATCAATGTGCCTCACTGAATAGTGCACCCTGGTGTGTATATAGTAAAAAACACATTGATACCAATTTTATCAACATAATAGAAATGCAAACCTCTGCTATTAAAATTTACAGATGTTTTAGTTTGCAGAGGTTGTAATGGATGTGACGGTCAGTGCATTGCATAATTTGTCGCACCAATGCATTACACACACACACACACACACACACACACACACCACCGATGCATTATAAAATACATAAACACACTGATAAATTTTAATATTGGATTCATGCATGCATTGACGATGGTTTTGACTCAAATGTAAGGAAAAGAAGGTTATAATATCAAATGGCGAATACTTCAGATTATAGCTCATTCCATATCATTGCAATTAGTTTGTCAACTTCCCCCACTCTATTTGAAGTAAGTCTAGATTTTATTTATTATTCATTTATTTGATTGAATTTATGTCATTTATGCACATGCATTTGAATACTTGTTTATTAAATTTTGTAGGATCATAAATTGGGATTGAGTTCAGATGAGAAAGATATTCCACCAGTGAAAAAATGTCGCAAGCTATTATCAGGAGAAAGATATCGCAGGGAAATGTTTGATGAGAACGGACAACTGCTTTACCCTGCCATTCATTGTAACATGCCATATTCCAGTAACCTGCAACCTAGCTCAACGATATTACACCGTGAATTGAATCTATTTTATGACACACTAGTGGTATTTGATTGTTCAAAATGTAAAGGGTTGAAGAATAACCCTCGACGTGTCACATTGTCTCATTATATTAATGATTGAATACCCAAAGATGACGGTCTAATACTTCCCATTGCAATCAATAATCCAATAGGTGATATAGAAAATACTCATAGGAATACTTTCACGTGCTCCTCTTTTGAAAAGTTGGAAGCCATATTAACTACGGTTCCTCTTAAATTGGGAAACACGTTTCTTTCTATTGATTCAACAAAGAGTTCTTATAGTAAGCCAAAGTATGATATCAATACTACCCAAAACATCACTACTAGAAGATCAAAAATGTTGTATGAGCTAAGAGAAAAAATGTCCAAGTACACACCAAATTCTGTTCAATTGTTGGAAGGTAGCAATGACTTCCCTCTTCCTATTCATCCACAAAGTAGATACCAAACCAATTACAACCAAGCTTTTTATGGAGCTTGGCCGTCTTCCATGCTTGTGCACGATGTTGGAAGCAAATTCTTTTTTTGTGGTAATAGTTATATGATTTCCAAGTCTAAAATAGATGTTGCAAATCTTGGGTTGTTTATCCTTTCACATGTATTTGTTCCTCCCAAAAAATTAGTGACACTTATTCCATTTTTTGGTCCTATTTATAGTCAATCTGAGTACTTGAATATTTTCAAATACAAACATAGCATTTTCGTGTATAGTATGTGCAGGAATGGTTATTATTCTGAAAAATTCAACAGGGAAAACTTGTTATATATCGACGATCATCCATGAATTCATGGGAACATTGTAGGTTTAGTAAATAGTTGCGGGGCCTCATTATTTAGTGCAAAGCGTTCATTCAAGGAACACTCTAATGACAAAGATTTCTTTATGAAAACAAAGGAATCTAAATTTGTTGTTGTGCATGCAATACGTAGTTTGTATCCTTGTGACAAGTTGTTAATAAACTATAACTTTTGTAGACCACCAATGGCTCATCAAAAATTCCTTGCAATGGGTCTACCTTTAGACGTCTCCTTGGGACATAAGAAAAACATGATTGAGTAATTGTACTTTTGTATTTTTAATGGAACTAATGTAAATGTATTGCTTAATTCGACATTAGCTTTATAAAATGGTTGGTTGCATGTTATAATCATTACATCAAATATGGGGACTAAGCTCCCTATAAATTCTACACATGGACTTTTGTTTATTTTATTTATTGAGTTTGCTTAATATTTTTTATATTTTTATATATTAATAATGAAGCTTATCCATTATAGACAAGGAGTTAACTAGAAAAATGCGTTCTGGCGTGACCTCGAAGATCTAAGACTAGGGTTCTCTCCTAGTCGCCGCCATGGATGCTCAGGGAGGAGGGGAGCCGCCGCCCCCTCCCTCTCCGACTACATCCTTTCGAAAGCTCATCACAGCTTGCAGCAAGAAGATTCCTCCTTCAGACCCCCCAAGTTTTGTAAAGAGACTAGAAGTTGTCCCGGAGATTGATCTTCCCCCCGATCACCCAATGAAGGTTGCACTTTCCCTCTCAGAAAAAGGACTAGTAGGTCAATTCATGGGACTCTGGCCCTCAGCGAGATCCACAGACAACTGGATCCAAAGGAACTAGAGACTGCTGATCACAAATAGTGTAACATGCTATGTGGTTGGGAGAGGGTATTTCATCCTCGAATTCATCTCCCAGGAGAACAGAGATTTAATATTTAGAAATGGACTGTACTTCATGGGCACCCAAGGGATCTATTTGAATCAATGGAGCCCAAGCTTTGATCCCACCTTAGAAGTTCCCAAATACGTCCCCGTCTGGGTTAGACTCTCGAATCTTCCAATACACTGTTGGAATCCCTCCTCGCTTCAAGCAATCGGAAATGGATTGGGGTGTTACATCGATTGAGCAGACCTAAAATACCAGTACTCCTGCGCAAGGATATGTTTGGAAGTTGATCTGGAAGTAGGTCTACCGGAAGCAATAAAAATAAAATTTGGGGATTGGCAACACTTCCAAAAGCTTGATTATGAACAACTTCCATTCAAGTGTAGAGGTTGTCATGAATACGACCATTTCCAAAGGAACTGCCCAAAAAGCCCCATTTTAGAGAAAGCAAGGGATGAAGGCTGGAAATAGGCTCGGAAGGGGAAAACCAAAATGAAAGGACCAAGAAGCGAAAATATATCCCCAACACAAGCCAAAAACTCAGGAACCAAAGAGAAGGAGAACAACTTCAGTATATTGGCTAGGGAAACTGGCGAAGAGGAAGCAGAACCAAGTAAAGATGCCCAAGAGGAAGAAGCAAGAGGAAACCAGACCGCTGAAGACAGAGGAAATCAATTAATAATAGAAGAAGGGGAGAAAAACAAATCCCCCCAAAGGATGGAAAGAATTCAAGGCATAGAGGAAGGGGAGATCTCGACAGGAAGCGACTCAGAAGGCGCAAGCGAAGCTTGGGCCACCCCAAAGAAAACGGGAAGAAGTAGGAAAACCAAAAAAGCAGAAAGAGACCAGAAAACCTACAAAGACGTCCTAAAAGGTTCATAGCCAACTATCAAATAGCTGATCAACGTTCGACACACTAGAAAGCAAGCCAAAGCCTCCCAAGGAGGCCACTCCTCTCCCCAAGGTAACTGATGATTCTAACCTCCTGGAATTGTAGGGGTTTTGGTAGCAAAAGGAAAGAGGAAGAACTCAAGGATATAATCAAAGCTTCGAAAGAAAACATCCTACTCCTCTAGGAGACCAAGATGAATAAGGAATACTCCCTCAAATCTTCGTTGAACGTTTGGAGAGACAACTAAGGAATAGCCAAAAATGCTAGAGGCGCCTCAGGAGGGATCTGCACTCTATGGAACACCTCCAAAATAGATTTGATTAGCTCTGACACATGCATGCACTAGATTCACACCAAAATCCTCCACAAAGACTCGAGTTATCTGGTAAGCCTCTTCAATATCTATGTACCACAACATATAGAGGAAAAAAAACACTACTGGGAAACCCTAAAAGACTTCTTGCAGCAAAATGAACTTGACAATATCATTTTAGGTGGGGATATAAATGTAACCCTGGCTCAGGAGAAAAAAAGAGGGGGATCCATCTTGAGAGACCCAGCTAGAGAATGGGTGGAAGACCTAATCTCAGCCTGGGACCTAGTAGACATCAAGCCTGGCAAAGGACTCTACATGTGGACGAATAAAAGGATAGGTCATGGGCACATTGCTACCAGACTAGATAGATTCCTTGTCCAAAGCTCCTTTCTTTTACTGGGGCTCACAGCCGCTGCAGAGATCCTGCCCCATAGTGTCTCAGATCACAAGCCCATCTTCTTAGAAATCAAAACAGACCAATTCCGAGGACCCATCCCTTTCATATTTAACCTGACTTGGATTCAAGACAAAGACTTTCTCCCTCTTGTTTCCAAAACTTGGACCAACATTGTTAAGGGATCAACTTTTTATGTCTGGGAAGAGAAACTAAGAAGGCTAAAGATAGCTCTAAAATCTTGGGCAAAGGGCCAAGCAAACCCAATCACCTCATGCATAGAAGCCCAAAATCAACTCGAGAACCTTCAGCTGGAAATGGAAAACAAAGAGATCACGCAAGAGGGCCTGCAATAAGAGGACCACCTTCAAAGACAATGGCACAGAGCCTGCAGAGAGGAAGAAAGCTATTGGAGGAAAAAATCCAGAAGCCTTTGGCTGAAAGAAGGAGATGAAAATACAAGCTACTTTTACAAGCAGGCAGAGGCAAGGATGTGTTATCGCGCAATTTGTATTTTAGGTCACAGGCTACAGGATAGTGGACAAACTGGCATAACAGGAACCTTCCCCACCTAATGTCACCTCGATGGGGAGCTTCTTTCTGTTTAGGGAGGTTAGCCCAGGGGAGATGTCCCTGGTAACCTGGGTTTTGAAGAGGCAAAGAATATAAGGTCAAGAGTTTAAGGTTTTCCCTCCTCTCAGGTTACTACCAGTATCAGATATTCCGGCTAATTAGCCAATAAAGAAGTGAAGTCCATGTTGAGAACACCTTCCCAGAACAAGACAATAACAACACTGTATGTATATTTGCAGGTTATAATTCAAAGGGTTAGTACTTCTTGACTATCTGATTTCATTTAACAAGCAATATAATAGACATAATGAGATCAATGTTCAGCTAAATACCCTATGCAAGATTAACAATTCATCAATGTCTACAAGAATGACCAAGCCAACAATATTTTCTATCAACATTAGTTCAATAAATGCTTGACGTCATCATTAATTTCTTATTTGCGAGTTAGAAAGGTTGTTGCGTCAAGTATGACGTCAGCCTAGGTTAGTAGTGTTAGGGTTAGTTAGGGTTTCAAAATTTGAAGTTTGAAAGATGATTTTACACAGCAAAAGCTCAATGTTGTAAGTCTAACTAGTGTCTTAGGGTAAAATGGAGTCAAAAGCAAGGGCAAAAGATCTTGGGAGGATTTAAAATTTAGAGACTAGAAGGTAAGGTTCTATGGTGCTACAATGGTAGGGCCCTAGAATCAAAACCCTAAGGGAAGGAGGCTCATTCTGGTGTTGCTTAAGCAAGGCCTCATGCTCCTTCCTCTTTCTCTAAATACACTTGGCAAAACGGCTAGCTTCAAAGTACATATTTAAGGGAGAAAGTGTTGTAGGGGAAAGGCTTTCAAACCCTAGAAGGTTAAAACCCTAGGTGTAGATTCAACTAGGCCTAGGATGTCTCTTCTTTTCAACCTATAACTTTAATGCTAACTTAGAAAAAGGGAGAAAAGTGTAGCAACGACTAGGCTATATCTTCCTTTATCAATGGCTAAAACTATTTCTCAAACATGGGGACATATAGCAATGACCTACTAGTGTGCTTGCTACCTAGGGTTTCAAGATTCAGTAATATAATAGCAATATAATAGCAAAATGTAAGAAATTAATCCTACAACCATTCACTTAATAAGTTTTGCATGAAAAGTTCACTTACATATCATGAAGAATGCATAATCAAACCCTAGTTGTAAACCTTCCATGAGAGAAACACCATAAATGCCAAAAGAAGTCCTCCAAGAAGAGTTGTGCCTCACTTTAAAAGACCAAGAGCACCAAACTAGGGCGCAAGTTTTAAGATCTCACAAGAGAGTGAGTTGTGTTATGTCCAAAATGAGGGAAAAACGTCCTCAATTTATACCAATCCATGACCTTTCAATTAAAAATAGGTCATTAAAACAACCGACAAGGCTGACTATAAAATTTACACTGTTTTTACATTAACTGCTAGAAAAATGACATAATATGAGCAAAAGGTGGGACGTCAAGCCCCTCTGAGGGAGACGTTGGCCCTTTTTGGGCATATCCAGCATCTAGAAGCCAGACGTTAGCCCTTCTAGGGCTCCTCCAAGATGCCACACATGCCAAATAGCCTCATCACACTACCACACACTCAAGATAACGTCTAGGTCTTCTGGGTGATGTCCTTTCCATCAAAGGAAAACATTCCATCTGCAGTGGGTGATTCCCCCTAGGCCGAGCTCTGCCAAAGTGTCTTGGGTGGGACGTCCTTCTTTCTTCCTGTGCAAAGGCTCATCATAACATTGTCCTGTCTCTGTCATCCCAAAAACCATTTGATGGGCTCTTCAGCCCCATGGAGGTCCGAGCTAATCATCTCCTCATGTGTACCGGTCCACTAGTACTTGTCCATCGGGCATGGTCCTACACATCAAAAAATTCACCCTCCATGGGCTCATCAGTCCTCGGGATCATAGAAATGTCAATCATATTTCATCATTAAATTCATCAAATACATGCACAAGACCCCTAGAGTATCCTCTAATAGCTCAAAGACATTACACTGATCTACTATACAAAGTTGAAGAAATAGATAGAACAACCTATTGGGCAAGTATCCATAAGAAGAAGAAAGTTTCCACAGAAGATTTTTCAAGCCATGTAACATGAAGTGATATGGTCTAAGGATGTCCAGTCATAGTGAAGACCAGGGGTAGGTATTTTCCGTGGGTGCCTTTGTATAAGGTGAGATGTACCCGTCATGGATGCACTTTTTTCCAAGCCCCTTTATTTTCCTTTATTCTTTTCTTATTATTGCTTTTTCTTTCTTTTTTACTTCAAGGTTTGACTAGAGGACACGGCCTTGGTGTGGTGGCCAGAGCTGACAGTGTTACCCACTAGTATTTTCACAGAAATGATAAGGCTGGCTCGTGATGAAACCCCCTTTCCCTTGGCCATGCAACCAAGAGTCATTGCCCTGGCGTGGTGACCAGATAATGGCAACGTCATATCTCTAGATACCTATGAACATCATGGGCCGGCTCGTGATGAGACCTCCCATCCTCTTGGCTAGGCCTTGTTTTGTTATTTTTCTACGGGTCCCTTTTGTTTCTTATTGAGAGGCATTTTATTTCCTTCTCGGGGATCCCTGGGCAAATCATCTCTAGGTTTATTTCCTATGGATTTTATCTTTTACCAGCTGCTTTTACCCCCTGGGCCTTTAGCCCCTTCTTCCCACAGGACAATGTGTAACCCCTCAATAGGTCATCCTAATTCCCAGACTAGGGGAATGGGATGGATGTATGGGAGATAAGATGTAAAGTGATAGTATGGTGGGAGCGGACGATGGCTCTTTAAATCCCCCCTAGTGGCTGACCAAAACCCATGGATACAAGCTTGCTAGGGCACCCTGATAATCCCCCCGACAATGGTCAAGCGGGTTAGTGTAAGATCCAAGCAATTGTCAGAAATGTAAGGAACTTGATGCATATATAAGAAAGTTATAACGATCAAACATGACACATACCATGATACCTGGACCAATTACCTCATGGAGCAAGAGTCTTCTCTGATGCAAGTCCAAGTCGATGGTGATGGATGTTGTTGTTTCTGACAGGACAATTCTGATGAAGAAGAAGAAGGATGGACCTTCCAAGGCCATGCTCAGGTCAATCCTGCTCTCGGTACTCCATGTCTAGGACCTGTGGGCCTTGAGACATGATCTCCTAGTTATCCCTAGAAATCAAGGATAACAAGAAGCACTATAAAGCAGTGACAGAAATTAAGGTTCAAAATGAAACAATCGCAGATCCAGAAGGTATAAAACAAGCAGCCTTTGAAGCCTTTGAAGCACTCTATTCAGAACTGCAAGGGACAGAAATAGACCCTCAGATGTACCCTCTCTCCATTATTCCAGGTCTCATTAAGGAGGATGTCAACATCAAGCTGACTAAGGAAGTATCGAAACAGGAAATAAAGGAGGCTCTGGACCAAATGAACCCAGATAAGGCCCTAGGCCCGGATGGTTTAACTGCCAGATTCTATCAATAGTTTTGGGAAATAATAAAAATGGATCTCACCAAGATGATCAGGAAATCGCAAAAGAGAAGCAAGCTTGGTGGGAGCACCAACTCAGCCTTCCTGGCGCTTATCCCGAAAGAGAAAGGAGCAGTCACCTTCAATCGCTTCAGGCCAATCTCCCTTTGCAACACAAGCTACAAAATCCTCACCAAAGTTATAGCCAATAGACTCAAAACAATCCTTCCTCTTATCATCCCAGAAAACCAAGGAGGCTTCATCAAAGGTAGGCATATTGCAGACAACATCATTCTAGTTCAAGAGGCCCTACATTCAAGTGTCCGGAGGAAAGACAAAGGTATGATAATTAAACTAGATCTCACCAATGCCTTTGATAGAGTTAGACATAGGTTTTTATTTGAAGTAATGAGAAAGTTTGGTTTTGATCCATCCTTTGTAAAATGGATAAAAGCTTGTATTGGATCACCATGGATAGCCCCTATGGTGAATGGAAAAGTAAAAAAGTTCTTCCAAGCCACCAGGGGCTTAAGGCAAGGGTGCCCCATTTCACCCCTACTCTATGCAATCCAAGTTTCAGTCCTAAGCTATCAACTGGAAAATTCCCAAGTTCAAAATAACCTCCAGGGATTAAGAATCACGTAAGGGGTGAAAGACATAAATCATGCACAATTTGCGGATGATACTCTGCTGTTGGGAGGTGCAAGCCCTATAATAGCAAAGAAGTTTAAAGAAGAGCTGGAAGCTTACGCTGCAGTCTCAGGAAGTGAAATAAGCCAGACCAAAAGAAAAATTTATGGATGGAATATCACGCCAAATGAAATGTTGGGAATTACAAGAGTTCTGGGGATGGAAGGGCACACCAACTAGGAGGCCTTCAAATACTTGGGAATTCCTATATTCAAATCTGCCCCAAGAGCTTCACACTGGAACCATCTGATAAACAATATAAAAAATAAAATTTCCTCCTGGGGGGTGAATTGGTTAAATCTAGCAGGGAAAGTTGTCCTGATTAAAGCCGTGTTGACCAACATACCCATCTATCAGAGCTCGTTGCTTTTAGCCCCTGCCTCCGTAATTCAAAAAATTGAAGCACTCCAAAGATGCTTCTTGTGGGAAGGAGGAAAACAGTCAAGAAGGAAAATGCATCTGATAAACTGGGAAAAAACCTCAAAACCTCTCTTGGAAGGCGGCCTTAACTTCAAAAAAACCGAAGTTCAAAACTTGGCTTTGGGGGCAAAGTTGCTCTAGATGATGGTCACTGGAAAACCAACTTGGAGCAAACTGGCACTTTGGAAAAAATATTTTAGGGGGCCTAGGGATTGATGCTTGGATTTTCCATGCAGGGAATCAAAAGGTTCCCCTATTTTCACCCTCTGCAAAAAGGCATTGCCCCACTTCAATCCCCACCTCACTTGGGTGCCAAGAATGGAAAGAAAATTAAAATTTGGCAAGATTCAATCATGGGAGACCCCCCCCTAGGGATGAGACAGGATCTGCTACATCTCAAGGACTGGATGGAAAGCCAAAACATAATTACACTCTTTGACATCTCAACTTGGGGGGAGGACAAGTTCATTACTTGGCAGGGGTGGGGAGTGCTCAATAGACCCCCTGATCTAGAAAGGGAATGGAGCACCCTAAATCTCTGTCTTCAAGGGAAAGCCCCCCTCAAAAAAAAAGGAAAGGACGAAAGAGGCTGGGGAGGGAACTCCAAGGCCTACACCACAGCAGAGGGCTACCACCTCATCACAAACGTTCCCAATGTCCTGCCCAATCTGGCCATCTGGAAAGTAATCTGGCAGTCCAAGTCCATCCCAAAAATTGACTTGTTCGTTTGGACCCTTGCACACAATAGGATCCAATCAGGGGAAAATCTCAAAAGACGTGGTTAGGAAGGCCCCTACAGGTGTCCCTTTTGTCTACATGCTGAAGATACTATAGACCATCTCCTTCTCAACTGTGACTACTCCAAAGAAGTCCGAAAGCTAGCAAAAGGAACACAAAGCGCCATCAACCTCCCTCCAGACACAAGAAGTCTTCTCCACCAATGGGACTCCTATAACCCGTTCAAAACTAAAAAAAGAAGCCAAGCCTTTACTTTGTGGAAAGTTCTCCCAAAGTTCATCCCGTGGAATCTATGGCTGGAAAGGAACAACAAAATCTTCAGGGATAGCAAAAGGAGCACAACCCTCGTGGTAACCAAAACTCACGCACTCTTTGGTGAAACTGCACCTTATTTATTCCAGTCAAAAAACAACCAAACGCTAGAAGCACCAGAGGAACTCTGGTTGAACCATTTTAAAATCCAATGTCACATGGGCATAAAGGCTAGCATCCCAATTAAAGAGGAATGGGAAATCAGGAAAGGCAAACGGGATTTTTCCAAGTGGAAAACAAGGAGAAAGGCCCATATCCTGTCCTTTGATGGGGCCTCGAAATGAAATCCGGGCCTAGCAGGAGGAGGAGGGATAATTGAAAATCCCCTCGAAGCAACAACAATAAGCTTCGCCCTGGGTTTAGGAATTGAATCCAACAATAGAGTAGAGGCCTTGGCACTCTGGCAAGGGCTAATTCAAGAAAACATGCATAGGATCTAGGACCTGGTTATAATAGGCGACTCCAGAGTGGTAATCCAAGCATTAATTCGTCAATCTAAAACCCAAAGCGTGAGACTCAATAACCTCTTGGACAAGATACATCTCATGTTAAGGAATTCTGATCTTATAAGTTATACCATGTGTTAAGAGAGCTAAATGAAAAAGTGGACGTTGAGGCCAACAAAGGATCCTGATTTGGATCCGAAACGTCGACACTCTATTGACCAAACTGTGGCTATTCCGACCAATCATGAAAACCCCAACCACAGAAATATTTTTAATCAAAGGCACCTTCTTGGCACCGAGAAATATGAAGGTGAATGGAACATTATCTAGCGTGGCATTACCTTGAACCATGAGAGCCACCCTCCTATTTCAAAAAAAAAAAAAATCAAGTTGGAGTAGCAGAAAGGGAAAATGGGGAGATCGCTCAGTTTAAGTCATGTCAGAACAAGCTATTGGGCAGAGGGGACAAGACACGGTACCATGAGAAAGCGAGCTTCAGACAAGGAGGAGACAGAGAATCGGCTCACCCATACCTCACGGATTTATCAAATCAGATGGAAATCATGAATATGGAAGAAGGAGGGAATAAACTGAAGGCGTCCCCTCAATCTCAACCCATTCTAGCGTAGAGATCTATTGAGTATTCTCCAGTGAAGCAATAGGGTGCAAGAAGAAGGGGAAGATGACCAGAAATGGCATCAAGCTCGGACAACAAGCCAAGCACTGAGGAAAGACTCAAGGCGATGGACACAACGCTGGAAGATCTAAAGCAGTTGCTTCAATTCCAGTTGGATTTCCTCGAAAACTTGGATTCTGAAGCAGGAAGGCGTATGGAGAAGCTGGAAGAGGACATCACCACAACCAAAATCGGGTTTACAGAAGAGATGGGCAAACTGCACAAGGAACTCAAGAATCCCCAGTGGGAATTCGAGGAAAGAATCGACTAGCTAGAGGCAAAAATGTCTCAACTCAACAACGAGTGGAAGCAAGATCCTAAAAACTAAACCAGTCATTTAGCAAGAAAGTGTGGCCATCCCATCTTCATCAAGCTTGGCGTTTTGTATAGAATCCAACACTGTAAATAATTCTGTATCTGGTTAAAGTTATGATAGAATATTAGTTAAGGATTCTAGTCTTCCATTTTAGGATTAGGAGGATACTCCAGGAAGGCAGGCACGCGGTTAAGCGTGGCCTATTTTGTAATCGAACCAGTGGCTAGTCCACCTCTTTTATTCAATACCACTATCCGTTTTCGTCAAAAAAAAAATGAAGCTTATCCATTATAAGCTTTGCACACTAGGGATTGTATTAGGGCCTAACATTTCCCACATGTGAAAAACAATGTATTTACCTTTAAATATGATTCTTTATGGATTATTCATGATGCAAAGGGCCCTCTGATATCAAATAGGCTCACAATGGGAGTCACTTATTTAAGGATCTCTTAGGATTAATTGTGGAGGATAGATGATAGTTGTATATTAGTTATTTGATCATACATATGTATTAATAAAATGATTTTGATTACATGACTATAAAAAAATATGAGAATGAATATTAGTAACTGTGTAATTTTCATAGAACACTAATATCATAGGATGCATGCACATTAATTAAAATTAAAATTTTTGGGAGGGAAAGTATCATATGTCCACGTTATATAATGACTTTATGTCAAATTTTATTTTTTGTTAAAAAACATGGGGGTGGTTGGGACTGCATAAACCAATTAATTAACTTCATCATTTCCAAATCATTTGTCATTATGTTTCATTTTTCCAATAGTTTTAAATAGTTTACACAAAATGATCTTTTATGAAATTGCATGCATCTATAGATCTATTTCTATGGATTCAAAATATTTATTTTTATATAAATGTTATTATTTGATGAATTGCATGCATTTATAGATATATCTTTATTAATTTCACACACACACACACACACACACACACACACACACACACACACACACACACACACACTCACTCACACACACATATATTATTGTTTCCTATTATTTCAATATTTTTCGTGTAACATGTATCATAATTTAAAAATATATGTCTCTGTTTTTTATCCCAATTTACGAGCAGAACGAACTGATTAACAAACTGAATACAATAAACATAGAGATATGAAGAATAACACATATATCCAGTGAAAAATAACTTCTATTGAATAAATGAAATAGGTTGAAACTGTAAAACTGCAGAACTAAAACACGTGCTTGAATGGTGGTAGCTATATATGAGAAGAGATGTGTCTACTATGCACATCTGTTTGAGCATAATTATTACACTGAGGCTCCAAATGCCTTTCTGATATTACTCATGAATGTCAAAACCGTAGACATCCCGCTAGGAGGTGAAACGCCAAAATTTATGTGGGCCCCTATGGGTAAGTTGGTACCTCAACTTCTCGGGGTCGTAACTTTTCAATACGACCTATGTTTTAGGTGTGTGATAGCCCATTGTAAAGGTATTTTAGAGAGATACACATTACACATTCAATATCTGACTCCATCTACAATTTGACTATGGCGAGCCAAAAAAACACAGTTTAGGCCTCCAAAACGGGCTTGGAAGTACAACAAGATGTGCTCACATTAAAACATACAAAATAAGCCAGTTGGATTAGGTGAGAGGCCAACAATATCCACTTGGAATATGTGTAGGGCTTCATAAAGCCCAGAAAGTGTAGACCCCACAATTAAAAAGAAGTACAGAAGAATGTGTTGAACAAAAAATGGACAAGAGGAGCCAGTTGGAATAGGTGGTTGGCCACCAATATCCACCTGGATCAGTTTTTGAAATAAAATTTTAACATAATCATTTTTAAAAGATTAATATTTTCCCCTATAGACTAAAAAAATCATATTGATTCTATTAACACCTTTATTAATTTGTTTATATTATTAATATAAAGTGAGGTGCATTTTATAGTCTAATATGACACTTGGCATCAGTCATCCCAATATAATAATTGAAAAAAAATGAACATCTCAATATGGAAGATATATGTACCATCACTACTCATAAATATAACAATTATAAATGTAATTATGAACAATTATTATAATGTTATCAATAAAATAAATGAAAAAAATAACATTTCATAAAAGTAATTTTTCTTTGTAAACATGTTTAATCAACATATTGTATCTTGCTTGAAATTAAACAATTCACCTTGAAGATGAATTTAACATTATATGGCATTAATAGTTTAAGTTTTCACAATTACATTCCAAAGTAAACGATTTCATAAAAAAAAAGTTAAACATTATATGACAACTCTAAATTCTAATGAGTGATACATCCTAAATTTAATTAAAAAAAAGAGAAATCATTAGCATACTTGCAAGAGGCTTCCCCCTCCAAGGCCTCAATCAATCCGCTTCTTTAAAATGTAAAAGTCGACCGTGGAAAGATACGTCGTCTGTGATCTCGGGACCCATTCAATCCATACCAGCGTAGGCCTATGATGGGCATGCTTTCGGAAATCACATTAAGGAAAAATCCATATAGTAGAGGTTTATAAATCAAACAACAACAACATCAACATGATTTGAAAAAACACAATATACATGTGTTCTATATTGTTTATAGCACAACGGTGCGATTGTAATTGCACCAAAGTGGTTGTTATGTAAAAATGCACCGAGAAACAATTTATTTGAAAAAGTACGTATGCAAACCTCCACAATTAAAGTTTTGCAGAGGTTTTTATTTGCGGAGAAAAAAAAATAGGTCACTCTTCGGTGCCACTCATAATTTAATGCATGGACGCGATCCTCTACCACTTCCTTAGTGCTCTTCCTTACATTTCCTCCTCCGTGGGCTGATTGAATTTATCCAAGATATTTTCCTTATCATTCTTGTAGCCATAATATGAATTGGCATCAATTCGGTTTTAGATTGCATACCTACACCTCCTCTTCTTCGCTTTGAGGGGGCTTATCAAATAACTCTTTAGGGATGGAGAGGAATTTTGTATCCCTAAAGTATCTGTAACCTGGGCCCTTTCCTATGGAACCAAGCACATCAACTTCATTTCCTTTCAAGTCCATCATCTTGGCCCCTACTTTGGCATAATTAGGACTACCAAGCTCTACAGTTAGAGCTTCCCAGTGCCCATTTTCCCTATTCAACAAGAAAGGACTCTAGTAGATGTCTTAATTATAAAATTGTGTTAGCCTCAAGATTTACCTAAGCTCCATATTGTATATTTAATAGAAGTTAAGAAGAACATTTGGAAAAACAACAGATGATCCATAAGATTTGTTAGCATGTATTATCACTAAATATTAAGAATTTCCTTGGCCTCGACCCACTCCTCCATAAGATCCTCACCCATTTAATTACTAAGAAGTTCATCACATTTCTTCTTCTCCACAACCATGCACTCAATCACTTTCTCATTCAGAAGGGACACATATGGGAAACAAACTCTCGCTCTCTCTGTCGCTGGTTTCCCTTGTCTTGCTCTCCTATTTCTTCCACCACATCCTTATCTTCCACGAATGAATTTTCCACTCTTGATCGTGAACCTGACCTCCCTCTAGATATACTCAATCGTTGGCGAATCCCTCAGTGCTCTGGCATGCATCTCCTCCTCCATGGGCCTCTCAACTTTATCCATGATACCATTCTTGTCATCATTGTTGCTATAATAAATAGCATCAATTTTCTTATATATCACATATCTAGACCTCCTCTTCTTTGTATCAGGGGCCTTATTGAATAACTCTTTGATGCTATGAAGGATTTTCTCAGTCACACTTGTACAATTGATTGTTGGAAGATGACATGCTACAATATTCCAATAACCAATTGTACAATTCCGGTTGGTAAATTCACCCCTAACATTGAAGAGATATTCGATAATCCCCAAAAGGAGAAGAAGAGGAGATCTATGTATGTGATCTAAAAATGAATTAACGCTAGTTATTATGGTGGTATATATGATGAGAATGATATCTTGGAGAAATTTGATCAACCCACAAAGGAGGAGATGTGGGCTAGAGCGTTGAGGGAGTGGCAAAGGATCAATTCTATCTAGAGGCAAGTCAGGTTAATGATCACAAGTGAGGAAATCATTTACATTAAGCTGGTCCTATTCTAGGAAGATGATGATGTGGTGGAATAAATGGGAGAGTGGGATAAGGGAATCCAACAACATAGAGAGCAAGAGTTTGTTTCTCATGTTCCCCTTCTAGATGAGAAAATGATTGAGTGCATGGTGTGGAGAAGAATAAACATGATGAAATTATTAGTAAGTACATGTGCAAGGATATCATGGAGGGGGAGGCTGAGGCCAAGGAAATGCTTAATATTTAGTGATAAGACGTGCTAACAAATCTTATGAATCATCGATTGTTTTTCCAAATGAGCTTCTTAACTTATATTAAATATACAATATGGAGTTTAGGAAAATCTTGAGGATGACAGAGTGTTATAATTAAGACACTCATTAGGGTCCTTTCTTGTTGAATAGGACAAATGGGCATTGAGAAGCTTTGATCGTAGAGCTGATTAGTCTTAATTATGCCAAAGTAGGGGATGACGAACTTGGAAGGGAATGGAGTTGATGTGCTTGGTGCCATAGGAAAGTTACAGATACTTTGAGGCTATGAAATTACACCCCATCCTCAAATATATATTTGATAATCCCCCTCGAGGTGAAGAAGAGGATGTGTAGGTATGCAATCTACAAGAGAATTGATGCGAGTTCATATTATGGCTACAAGAATGATGATGAGGTATCTTGGAGAAAGTTAAGTGGCCCATGGAGGAGGATATGCGAGGTAGAGCACCGAGGAAGTGGCAAAGGATCGAGTCCATATAGAGGTTTGCATATGTAGATTATGAATTAAATTGTTTTTCTTTTGGATTCTACTATTGTTGTTGTTTCTTCTACTATGCTCGACGTCGTTGGTGTATTTGATTCACATAAAATCATTTTTAGGAACATATACATAGATAAATTGAATTTAAAATATAAAACACAAACATGTATAATTAATTTGTATTTATCAAAAAATAAAAATAGTTTTTGTTTGCAAACAAAAGTGAAAAAGTAAGCGGTTCTCTTAACAAATACATATGCACCGCCTCATGCTCCTTATCAGACATTAGGAACCGAACAAACATCTGCTAAATATAATGCATTGACGCATCATTGTTAGTCGAGTACCGACATCTATAGTTGTGTGTTGTGATATATATTGCACAGGTTAAGGGTTGTTGTTAAACCACGTGGTGCGCTAGGTTATATTAAACACACTGACTCTCTATGTTAGTTCATGCATCAAAAAATTTTAACTAGTGCATTTTATTTTCATGACACATCATTAACGAGCGTGTTTTACATTGCACACCGGAATGATAATTTTTAAACTATTTTTCTTGGTACAACTTACTTAAATGCCTTCGTGCATTTCATTTAAAGTAATGCACTCACACTTCATTCGAGATTTGTAAGCGTTGTCATCTGTGCATTTGTATTATAATGTATCGGTGACGGGGCATTCCATAAAACGAACTAAGATGGTAAATTATTATGTATTTTGCTTGCTATGTTGTAGTAGACATTACCAATACATTTATTTATGTGATGCACCACATAGGACATTTGTGCTTCAAAACTTGGCGATGCGTTTGATTAATAGAATGCACCAATGTGTTTATCTCAATTGGAACAGTTCCTAGCATCTTAGTGGTGCTAACCATAAGATGCATTGTGCTACAAATTTATGAAAATTCAGCCCAGTTCCATGCTCTTTACATTACTAGTGCATTTTTTGATCCATCTGCATCGACCAGTGAAATTGTTGAATATGAATTTATGTGATGTGATGTGTTAATATAAATGCACCAATGCTACCATGCTATTGGAGCACCGACACTTTTTTTAACAATGCATTATATTATCGACAACACCGATTATAGGGCATCCACCGAAATGAAACAAAAAGTTGGTGCGAGGTGTTACTATTAATGCACCGGTACCACAATGATAGTGGATAACCATCCTTTTGTTCCTTGATGTGTTGTAAATGAGAGTGCATCGGGAACAATGCATCCAATGAGACTCCCTACTATGAAAATTTGGGAAATATATGTCCCAGTGTGTTTTTGTATATAGTGTCGGTGCGTTCAATTACAATTGTTGCACCGCTACATTAAATTTTATAAATTAATGTGTTAGCGGTGCAATTAGTTAAGTGAAGTCTATTGGTGCATAATGTTAAACGACATCGGTGTGATTTATTCGGTGTGTGTATTTTTTAAGAAACATTGGAGGTTCATTTGAACATGGACTTCTCAAGCCATTATTTTTCCAATATGCCCCAGTGAAATTAGTTGAAATTGGTGATTTCTAGGTTAAATTTTATATATCATTGAGCTAGCGATGTGGTTAATGAAGTGTAATGGGATGGTGCGGGTACAAGCCCAATTTGCATTGGTGTCGGGGCGTTTTGAAGGAAACATTGCTTTGTTTTTTAGTAATTTATTGTGGTGCACTAGATTCAACAACACTAGCGTGAAGATATATGGATTCTCTGACAATGGTGATCACTATATATTTAACACATTATGAACTTCTTCAGGGTAATCCAAATTATTCAAGCACATTGTGTGAAAAAACAAATTGAAAAAAAGTGTGAAATTTCAAGATAAATTCTAATTTTGATTGGATGAAATTGAAAAAAGGAAGGTAAAAAATAATTTACCTGGTCTCTTCTATCGTGAAGAGGTATAGTTTCACCGTTGAGAGGAAATGAAAATTTGTGGCAATTTCTAAAATTTGAAAATGTGTGGAATCCACCAATGGAGCTATCCTAGTAAATGTAGAGCACCAGAAAATGGTGTTTTAGGAAGAAAGGTGAGAATCAGTGCTTGCTTGAGAGTTTGGAAGAACAAGATGCATTATAACAATGAAAATAGGTTTGGTAATTTTTTTTATTTACCCTACCATGATGTGCCTTTCAACATAAACACACACCAGGGTTATCATTCAACAATATCGGTGCAATTTATTCGATGCATGTAATTTTATTATAAATTATGGCAGTGCTACTGAAACACATATGCGCCAGTGTTTTATTCTTTTTTAACATCCCATTACGTATTGTTCAATGGTTCCAGTGCGATTTATTCGATGCATGTAATTTTATTACATAAAGTATGGTGGTTCTACTGGAACTTGGATGCACTGGTTTTGTATTGTTCATGATATGACCAGTGTGTACATACCTTAAAGGTGCAATGTAGAAAATACCTCTGCAAAAAATTATAGTTGCACACCTCCGCTATGAATAGTGATGGTGTGTGTGAATATTTAAGTCTCAGTCCAATAGTTTTCAGGTGCGCATCAAGGCGTTTTACCATAAAGAAGCACAAAAAACAACCTCCACAAAAACCTCAGGTCGACTGTGTCTTCTAACAACCTCCTCTATAAAAAACTAAGAGAATAATTTTTTGGGGAGGTTATGTGAAAATATCCACAAGAAGGTGGTCTCCTTGTGGTGACATCTCATCATCAACAAGGTGCCAACTCATCACGCATGTGCTAGGTCGGATCAATGCAAAGTCATATCACTTCAAGCATGACATCATTCTCTAGATGTGCAATGTCCCAGGTGAAAGTGTCAACATCATGAGGGAAAATGTATCCATCATCCTTCCAAAGGGGTATATCATCCTCATTAGGTGAAATGGAATCCAACCAAACCCTAATGTCCTCAGAGGGGTGCAACATCCAAGCTGTGGGCTTCCTACCCTCTAAATTATACATATGGATATATCTTCAATGTCTCATATAATTGATGCAAGATACAAGTTCTAGGAGGTGTTGGATGGTGTCCAAAGGCATGACAAATCATGAAGTAGTTGAAATATCATCATTAGGGGCTCGACATCCTCCATACAATGTACAACGTCCAAAGTATATGCACCAAAATTTCCTTCACAGGACCATCTCCAAGGGTGCGTCATCATCAAGCAAGGCTTATAGAAGTCAACTAAAACCAACCATCATGGATACAAGAGTATTTAATTAGAATCATAAAAAGTAGGTCACAACTCAATACACCAACCATGTAATCAATTCACATTAGGTATCTTCTTCAAAATTCGCACTAGCTTAAGAATTTATGAAATTTTCCAAGTTTAGGAATGGGAGGACCATCATAAGACCCTATTATGTGTTCCAGTACCCAAGTAGATGAGTAGTTGCTGAGAAACCCATCAAAGTGTAACTATAAGTGAATGATATGACATGGGGTTTACTTCATGTTCATGGTGTCATTGACATGCAAAGTCATGTGTGGGTTCATATCCATGAGTGCCTTTGTTGATCCAGGGGATCAAATTTTGCTCAAAATTCAAAGTGCTCGGAATCACTTCAAATCGAACGGAAGCGTAGGCCTCGTCATTACGAACCCAACACAACTTGTTTGGGTTCAAACGGATGTCGAGAGCGAGATATATCGTGTTATGTTCAAAATGACAAACATGCAAAAAAATGGACGCTGACTGTACAGTCCGTACAGTCCTTACAGACGCTGACGTGGCAGGCCGTACGACACGTGGCAGGTCATACGAAATGTGGCAGGAATTTATGTAGACAGTTGGCATGTGACATGGCTTGTTTGTAGCGAACGAGATGGCGACATGTGGCCCAATCAATGGCCACCACATGTCACATGTATATTGGTTTAAAATCTTTGCAATTGGCAAGACTCGACCCCGCGACCTCCGGGTAGGGGAAGAGACTTGGGAAGGGCCACCAACCAGTGCACCATTGTTTAAACCTTGTTATATATATGACATGTTATATATTTAACATTGCATTAGTGTATGATTGGCGCGCGCGCGGTTGCATTTTGATTTGGTTTCAACGGTTATACAAACGACCCGCCACTTGTCCATTAACCATTAGCTTTTGGAAACGGGGCCTATTTTTGCACTTGCGTGCGGTCATATGGGTCACATGACCATAGCCTTGGCGGTTAAGGGCTAGGTGCGCCCGTAACCGTCCTACAGTTTGCACGGTTTGCGCGGTTGCATCCAGTGCTGGGTTTTAATGCATAAAAACGTGTGTGGGCTAGGTTGAGCCAACAAGGGTACAATTTGTCGATCCAGAGACAACAAGTTTGAAGGGGGACTTCTAGGAAGCCTATCTTCTTCAATTTTTGGCCAAACGAGGTGCCGAAAAAGCCCAGCTAGGGGTTTTTGGATGTTCTGGAGCCATTGGAGCCATCTATTTGGCATTTTGAGCATTGTAAAGCACATTTTTTAGCACTTTGAGCAAATAATACAAATGATCCATTGGAAACTGGACCAGGAGATGTAACCCAAGAGAGGGGTGAACTCCTTTATCATTTGTTGTGTTATGTTTTTTATGTTCACTGTTTATTGCTACTATTTATATGCATCTTGAATGAGTAATTTATATAAAAGTTGTGTTGCAAAGTTGATCCATTTGCATTTTAACACATAAATTAAATCTTGCAAATAATTTCAAGAATACAAGTCTTCT
>JZKD02S1825196.1:512326-525928 GCA_000966675.3 Picea glauca | reverse complement strand
GAGGCTTAAAGGAGAAGGTAAAAAATTGAAACCAATTCGATATGGTCCTTTTAAGATTATTGACAAGATTGGTAACAATGCCTTCCGTTTAGATTTGCCTCCTTATATGCAAATGCATGCAGTTGTTAATGTTGAGAATTTGTAATTGTATGAGCCTCCTTTGATTGATGATCAAGGAGAGCATGTTCGGATTCCTTCTATAGATGATTTTTCCCCATAATATTTTACAGAACTGCATGAAGACACAATCCTTGACAGGAGAATGCGAACTTCAAAATGAGGAAATGTGGAGTATCTTCGAGTTGGTATTAAAGGTACAAATCCAAGCAAATCCAAGTGGATTGAGGTTGGAAAGGTGAGGGAACTATAACCTCATCTTCAAATAGACTGAAAATAGCCTTTTGGAGCTCCAAAAGCTTTCCAATGGGGAGGTGTGATCCAAGGGATCAAATTTTGCTCAAAATTCAAAGTGCTCGGAATCACTTCAAATCGACCGGGAGCGTAGACCTCGTCGTTACGAACCCAATGCAACTTGTTTGGGTTCAGATGGACATCGGGAGTGAGAGATATTGCGTTCTATTCAAAAAGGAAAACAAGCAAAAAAAAGGATGTTGACTGTACAGTCCGTACGGATGCTGACGTGGTAGGTCGTACGACACATGGCGGGTCGTATGACACATGGCAGGTGGTTATGTGGATATTTGGCATGTGACATGGCTTGTTTGTAGCGAACAATATGGAAACACGTGTCCCAATCAATGGTCACCATGTGTCACATGTATATTGGTTTAAAATCTTTGCAATTGGTAGGACTTGACCCTGCGACCTCCGGGCAAGGGAAGAGACTTGGGAAGGGCTGCCAACCGGCGCACCACCATTTAAACCTTGTTATATATATGGCATGTTATATATTTAACATTGCATTAGTGTATGGTTGGTGCGGGACCGGGCTGGGGCTTAGCCCCAACCCCCGATAGTATATACAATACATATGACCATTGTTATATCGGTGGTGCACACGCAATTGTGTTTTGATTTGGTTTCAACGGTTATACAAATGACCTGCCACTTGTCCATTAACCATTGGCTTTTGGAAACTGGGCCTATTTTTGCACTTGCGTGCGGTCATATGGGTCACACGACCATAGCCTTGGCGGTTAAGGGCTAGGTGTGCCTGTAACTGTCCTACAGTTTGCATGGTTTGTGTGGTTGCATCCGATGCTGGGTTTTAATGCATAAAAACACGTGTGGGCTAGGTTGAGCCAACAAGGGTGCAATTTTTCGATCCAGAGACAACAAGTTTGAAGGGGGACTTCCAAGAAGCCTATCTTCTTCAATTTTTGGCCAAACAAGGTGCCGAAAAAGCCCAGCTAGGGGATTTTGGATGTTCTGGAGCCATTGGAGCCATCTATTTGGCATTTTGAGCATTGTAAAACATGTTTTTTAGCACTTTGAGCAAATAGTACAAATGATCCATTGGAAGCTGGACCAGGAGATGTAGCCCAAGAGAGGGGTGAACTCCTTTATCATTTGTTGTGGTATGTGTTTTATGTTCATTGTTTATTGTTGTTGTTTATATGCATCTTGAATGAGTAATTTATATAAAAGTTGTGTTGCAAAGTTGATCCATTTGCATTTTAACACATAAATTAAATCTTGCAAATAATTTCAAGAATACAAGTCTTCTTCATTTTTAGATCATTTGTAGAGGGAGCACTTCATTCTTTGAGTTACCCTTTCCTCTATATTTACAAACCCCTATTATTTCCTTTTTATATTCATTTATTGCTTCACAAGACCCTTTTTAGGTTTATAATTTTTTTTTTATTGGGATTCAATTAAATCCTTTTAATTTGATATTCATTTAGTTCATTAGGACTTGGGGTGATGGCCTCATAGTGAGGGGGTAGAGCTCAAGCTGATATTTTTCTTTTGATTTGTCATTTTCCATCCCATTTCATTTTCCATTCTTTTACTAGTTGCATCAACCTCAAGCATTCACACCCCCTCTTTTCATAGGAGGATGAAGGCATGATCCTTTTTGGAGTACATGTAACAACCACTTCTAAAAGGTAGGACAGCGTGAGAAATCAATATGAAATATGTTAAGTATGGAAGAGAATGGTATGCTACCCCTATCAAGACCTCCCAATATTACACTTGTTCCCAAAGAGTGACAACATTGGACTATGACACATAGGATGGCCACCAAGATGAAACAAGGCAAAAATCATAAATTCCAAGCATCGTGATCTATTATCCAACTTCAACCCATGATGCTCACCTAAATTCCTATTGCATTAAATGTAACACTTTGTATGAAACAATGAATAATGTACCTCGTGTGTGTTGGACCACCATCATCAGATGAACCACGTTGATCAAGTGATTGAGATGAGAAATGATGGGGGGGATGCATTTGAGGGGCAGTTGTATCTGTAGAATGTTTATTGTCATCTCTAGGATCATTGTCTACAAATGTGAATCATGGAGAATGATCTCCTCTAGTTACCCCTAGTTGAGATGAGGTAACATGTTATAATCCAAAACATGGATATATCAAATATTATTTGGATATTGGGGAGAGTCTTGGTCACTCCTAAGTTTGGAACCAAAATAAGAGTACAATCATGATGTATAAGGCCCAAAATATACTAACGTTGATTAATACCTCCAAAAACATCCTCCATCCAAAGGAAAATAGGGCTAATGTAATTATAGGAGTGGGTCAACCTATTGAATTTACTTGTGAAATCATTGAGGAACAAGGGTTGTGAAGGAAAATCCACCTGAGATCTACATGGAAATGGTTGATTTTCCATGGTTGTCTTGGTGAAAGGTAAGGAAGGGAACATTTAAAAGATAAGTAATGAGGATGAGGACACTCATAGGTCAAGGGTAATATTTCTAGGACACAAGGAAAGGTATACTCAAGAACCATTTAACACTTAACCTTTCCACAAAGAGGAGACCAAATATCAAGAAATATATTGAAGACATATGAAAGTGACAAAATCTTTCCTTTACCAAGTTATCCACACCAATTCAAAATATCATCCTTCAGAAAATACAAGGACAACATGAACATCTTCATTTTAACATCTTCATGATTAATGTTGATCTTTGAAATAACATTGATGAAATATGAAATGTTTAAGATAGGTGAATCACTAACTCCATGGAATCTTGGCAATTTATCTCTCAAATATTGATAATTATTTGGATATCCTTGGATTCCTGAAAAATCCTTTAATATCCACTCAATTTCATGTTCTTCAAGATTTGGATTATCAACTTCTTAAAGAAAACTTCCTAAGTGATATTGTTCATAAGTTTCAATCACATTAATCACATATTCATCCTTAGAATCAATGTCATAAATGGGATCAACTTCAAAGTAGAAACAATTTTAGATCTTCCAATATGTAAAAGGTCAACAAGGATATTAGCACGAAGGTCATCATATTTTTCACGACTCAAGAGAAATTCCACTACTTCTTCAAAATTCTCAAAATATGGATCACAAATTTTGGAAATTTGATAAGGGATATCATCATTTTTAGGTGGATAAGAAAAAAAAATGGTTGTTTTTACCATCAAGGCATGTCTTTATAACTTCATCTTCCTTGAACTCTTCCTCATTGATGGTTTTATGAAGTGTCTCTTCCTTAATTCCCTCACTGAAAGATTGTTTTTCATTCTCATTTCCTTGATTTTCAATTGGATTATCAAGTGATTCTTCCTCATGAGTTGTAGTCATAGATTCTTATTTCTCAATTAAGTTCAAAGGGGCATATTTTTCTTCTATATTCTTTCTTATTTCAGCCTCCAACTCTAATTAAGGATTCCTTTGAAACTCAAAGAATAAAGCATCTATCTCCCTTTTCCTTTGATGGAAAACTTCAATACAATTATATAAGTGTTATTGTTTAAGGTATTCATCATAAGTTTGATCTTCAAAGTGTTCACATTCTTCAAGAGGACCATAAGAAGAATTTTCATCTATACCCATAAGAGGTGGATTTTGGTTTTCATGAATGGTACATTCCATGGATGCCTCTTTAGCTTCATCCATACTAAGGCTTTCCAAATACGACACTCCATTTCTATATGGTATAGGGAAATCACAATCACCACGAGGAGATATTTCATCCAAATTCTTATCAAAATATTTTTCACTAACACCTTGAGGAGGTACTTCATCTAAATCCATTTCATATTCTTGAATTCCAATAATAGACAAAGTAAAGGTTTATTCAATTTAATGGTTTTCAATCGTTTCAACATCTTTAAACATTTCAAAAGGAGGACCCCAACGCTTGAAAAATACTTTAATAAAACCCTCATCATATGATATTGACCTAGGGGACCTAGGGGTAATGTCGTTTCTAACCCAAGCCTTTTTCCTTCCATCCAAGGAAACATAAAATAGGATGATCAAGATGTATTTGTGTACTACACCAAGATTTCAAACATATTCCAAAAATGAAAAAATGTATTGTGTAGCATACAATGGTTCATTTCCAAAATTTGGAACATTTTCTTTCCATGCTAAAGGAATGTGATTAAGATTATCCATCATTTTTCTAAAATCAAAGCAAGGAAAGAGTTCATGGAAATCCCAAGGTGTGATTTTCAACCCAAATTCAACAAAAAGTGGAGTCCCCAAAGTGAATAATCAAAATTCCAAAAAAAGATGCTTACTTCACCCTACAAGAAACCAACATTTAGAATATATAAGGGAATTGGGATTCTTCTCCTCAATGGAGTTGATAGGTTAGATAACTTATGAAAACCTTCAAATCTTACTCACCAAATTTCTTGTTGAAACTAAACTTTAGATAACCAGAGAATTGACTTTATTCCCGACAATGGTGCCAAAAATGTTACCACTCAAACTCTACCCTAGGAAGAAAAATCATAAACTCAATAAAAGAGCCTAGAGGTACAATAATGTAATGTCCGCTCCCAATTGATCGTGATGCAAGGGTGACTAAATAGCCTATACAACTCTCATAGGATATAGTCAACAAAGAAAAAGGGGAGTCAAGGAGGTGTCACTAGGTAAAAATATTGTCAAACCCTAAAAGTGACATTAAATAAAATAAACAATTATATTTAATGGAAATGGAGAGAAAAATAAAGTGAATATTTGATTTGGTCAAAATGGGGGAAAGATATAGAAGGTCAAAAGGAAGGATAAATATAGGAGAAACCCTTCCCCTTTGCATTATGATTTGATATCTTATTGAGTGTTATTTGTAGCCAATGTTTTTGTTGGGGTTTTGGGTAAATCCCTTCCATTGCAGGTTTAGTTTTGGTGGTGCAATATCCACCCTAGCTAGACAAATGGGGGGTTCATATGGAGTCCTCATTTGAGTTCATTGCAGTGTTTGGTTCTATTCCAGAGAAAGCTTGGATATTTAACAATTCACATAGGGAATTTTTGCATGTATTCAAGAGGAAACCCTTCATCAGATCCACCTACATTCAAAGGATTTCGCGCATCCATGACAGGAGACATCCCCACAGGTTGGGCACAGGTAGTCTTGCGAGGCCCCGCTAGATGCTTCACCATCATCCTGCGAGGCACCGTCGGCATAGGACTGCATGAATTACGTTAGGCATAAGTGATCGAGGTAAGCAAGAGGATTCTGAGACAATATAGGTAAAGAAGGATCCTTCACTGCTCATGGAAATTTGGCATCACCATCATCGTGTTCTTGTTGTGTCTTTGTTAGTTTCTACAACTGGAGTGCAACCAATAGCTTGTGTGTAAGAGGGTTTTGTAAGTTGTTTTTACAACTAGTAGAGTTCTTTTATTGTGTGGTTTTGATTTTTCCATCCATAATAAATATTCCATGGTTAACTTCTCTATTTTATGTGTAATGGTGGTATGAGACATGCTTATTTTGATAACATATACAATTTTTTTGATTAAATCACTCAAAGAATATTAATAACTTGGTTAACAAACATATACTCCCCATCTACCTTGGTTGGGGAAATTACAGTGGTATCAGAGATGGTTATTTTACCAACCTATGATTCCTATAAGAAAAGGGTGTGGGGGACATACCTCTCAAGAATCGCAGAAAAAAAATAGAATTAAATCACGCATTGTCAAATCCAAAAGATGGCATGGAGGACCATGGTGAAGACAAAGTCTCATGGATATTTGAATCCATGGTCAATGAGCAATGACATATGGTTGTTGAGTAGTGACAATTGACACGATTCCTATCACAGTTCCTTACCAACACTCAAGAAAATAAAAACCCTAAAGGCTCAAAAGGGAATCATTTACATGGTAGCCATAAAGGAAGTGGATCTTATGTAGAAGATAGTAATAACCATACCCCGACCCAGATCAGGATACTAAATATGCCTAGGCCTTTATTACCACAGTTTCTGACAGAGAAACCTATGGAGGCACTAGAGCAACTGGATCAAGAGTTTGATATTAACACCTCATAGAAGGAGTACAAGATAGTGCATGAAGATATTCGTGAGAAATTTTCCTATAAAGACTTCTTTGGACTTAAACATAAATATGGTCTGAAGGAGGGGAACAAGGGAGAACAGATCCCACAAAAATTTGATCTCATCTGTAAGGTGCGAAGGTTGATTATTCCACCCTTTGATGGGTCTGCAAAGAGCACGGCCAGAGCTTGGGTACATAAGTTGAATACTTATCTCCAACTTAATCTAATGAACGAAGCTAAAGCAATTAAGTATGCCACCCTCCACTTGGAAGGAGAAGCTCATTAATGGAGGTACCATGGGTTGGTGACATTAGGGCATGCCAAAATCACTTCATATGTGGACTTCACTCAGAACGTGATGGACAGGTTTGACCAGAAGGACCCTGAGATACATTTCAGGAAATTGGCACAGTTGAAATAGATAGGCACACCAGAAGCATATATCATATATTTTCAAAGGATGGAAGTTATGGTGACAGATATCTCTCAACAAAGGTTGGTAATGCTATCCATAGAGGATCTAGATGAACCTCTGAGAGGATGGGTGAAGGCATTTAGGCGAACCAAACTGCATGAAGCCATCATGAGATGCCAGGACATGAAGGATGTAATCAACAAGAAGGTACCGGAAAAATCCTTCATCCCTCAAGGAGATAAGGAGACAAGGCCACCACAAAATTCATGAACATGGAAGGATGGAATAGACGAGGAGACTTAGAGAGAATTAAGGAGGAAGAAACTTTGATTTAGTTGTAAATATTCGTGGGAACCAAGTCATAAATGTATGGGCAAAGGTAAGGTCCAATACATCAAGGTAGTTTCCGACTAGGAGGATGATGGGGAGGAAGAAAGTATTGGACACGGCAGTGGTGGGTCATTGTAGACCATAGAAAAATCACCATTGCAAGATAAACCCAAGGGAGTAACCATTGATACACTTTGAGGGGTACCTAAATATTATACCTTCAGGATTAGAGGTATTGTGCAAGGTTAGAGGGTTGTGGAATTAGTGGATGACGGGGACACCCACAACTTCATTGAGGTTTCACTTGTCACCAGGAGAAATATCTATATGGAATATTTCGAAGGATTTAATGTAGTAGTAGTGGATGGGTACAACATGATGTGTACTTAGAGGATCAGGGGACTGGAAGTAACCTTCGGAAATTACACGTTGATCGACAAATTTTACATTGTGGATTTAGCAGATACCCATGTGGTGCTAGGATTTCAGTGGCTATACTCCTTAGGAGATATCCGCATGAATTAAAAGGACATGAGGATGGAGCTCTAGGATAAGGATGGGTAGTGAGTTATCCTGAGAGGAATGTTGAAAGGTGCCCCTAGGATCGTTTCTAACTAGTGCATGTAAGCCCTTTTTAGACACATGGACGTGGCTTGCACAACAGAGTGCCTGGTCACTATGGAGAAGCCATTGTTGGGCATGTGTTATATTCTTTGCACGACTAGACCTAGTGTCTACTACATTGCACCGGCTTCAGGGGTTGTAGAGGTGATCCATATTTTATGAGAAGAATGAAATGACTACAGATTATTAATAGGTGCTTAACACAAAATAACAAAGATACAATAAAACTGGTTTTCTATTCAATAAGGAAATAAGTTGAAACTGTAAAATGTAGTGGAAACAAGCTTGTTGGAATGGTGGCGGCTTATCTCTGAGAAGAGATGTGACGGTTGCACTCATTCGAAAGAAGATGGTTACAATGAGGCTCTAAAGGCCTTTTTAAAATAAAAAGGAATGCCAAAAACCCTAGACATCCAAAAACCTAACCCTAGGAGATGAAGCACCAAAAGTCATGTGGGCCCCGTTTGGTAAGTTAGTACATCAACTTCCCAGTGTCGTAACTTTTGCATAGGATATTTGTTTTAGGCATATGATATCCTATTGGAAAGGTATTGTCGAGGAGATTCATTTTGGGGGAAATATCAAAGGAAATTCATATTTCTCACCGTTTTCCCAAAAAACATCATTTAGGGCCTCAAAATGGCTTTGGAAGTGAAAAACTGCTAAAAATAGTAAATTACCAAAATTGCCAGAAAACTGTTTTGAAGCAGTTGGAAAAGGTGGGTGGCCACCAATATCCACTTGGATCAATCCTCCCTCGTTATGAAGAAATGGTCTCCATTGTGTTGAGTTCCCCCATCAGATGAGGAAATTTCTGCTAAATTTGGCCTCGGGTGAGTCACTTGCCTTGGTGCAGGAGTTGCCCTGCTTTGACGACTCGATAAAGATGGATCCTTTTCTATTGAGTGACCTTGATCTGTGTGTCCACAATTTGATCATTGGATGCCTATTGTATGAATTCGGGGTTGAGATCTATTGGTGTCAGTTGTTCTGCTACTTCTAAGGTGTCCAATAATGGTGGGAAATAAGGGAGAAGGAGATCCACGTTGAACATTGGGTGCAGGCCAAGGAAAGGAGGAATGATGAGCTCAAAATCATTATCCCCCACGACATTTGTGATGGTGTATGACCCATAAAAGAGTGGATGAATCTTTTTATGGGGTCTTGTAAGACATTCTTTCTGCAAGTGCAACCAAACTTTGTCATCCACCTGAAACTTATGTGGCACTCGATGTTGATCATGATGCTGCTTGTACTTGTCATTGGACTTCTGTAGGATATCCTGAACCTGTTGGCAGATGTACTGGATCTGCTCAATGAACCATGTGGCTTTGTCAGCTTCAGTTGGAGCAGGAAATGAGTCGGTCGATGTGAACGCAAGGGGAAGTGCAACATCTATGGGACCCAATGGTTGGAATCCCAACCCCACCTGAAAGGGGTTGTGGTCGGTTGAGCTATGAAGGGCTCAGTTGTAGCTATGTTGGACATAGGGAAGGCTTTCATACCATGTGTGAGGGTTCTTTTAATTATACATGTGAAGGATATGCACAATCATTTGATTTATGACCTCGGTTTGGACATCTGTCTGGGGGTGGAATGCCGTGGATTTGGTGAGCTTGGTGTCCAATAGTGACTAGAGGCTCGACCATAATGTACTGAGAAATAAACTATCCCGATTTGAGACAATGGTTTCTGGGATTCCAAAAGGCAACCAGACTCATTCAAAGAAGAGCTTGGCAGTGGCCTCTGCTATGATGTTCTTCTTGCAAGCAACCAGAATTGCCATCTTAGAAAAGCAATCAACAACCACAAAAACAAAGTCATTTCCCTGATTGGTGGAAGGGAGGCCCGAAATGTAGTCCATTGATATGGATTCTCATGGCTTGTTGGGAGTAGGAAGAGGGGTGTACAAGCCATGTTTCTTAGTGATCGGTTTGGCAATAGCGCAAGCAATGCAGAACCTGATATACTTGTTGATCTCTTGTCAAAGTTTCGGCCAGTAGAAATGTTTCTGTAGCATCACCGTAGAAATGTTTCTGTAGCATCACCACTATATTTTTGACATTGAAGTGTCCTGCCACCTGAATGTAGTGGGATTCCCAAATCATCTTCGCTCGCTCGCTTGATGGAGCACATATATGGCCCAGACGACACAAAAATCCATCTTGAAGATGGAAATTGTTGACAACTGTGTTTGCACCCAACATTTGGTAGGTGGTGGTGAAGTCCAGGTCTGTCTCATAGAGTTGGGGCCATCCAGAGGTCTCATGGCCACAAGAGTCTAGCACCGTGGTGAGTGGCGCAACTGGTGATCTCTTGAGGTAATCAGTGACATGATTGGTGCTTCCTATTTTATACTTGATGTTGAGGTGGAATTGCTGCAAGTATGTGGGCCACTTTTGATGGTGGTCATTCTACAATTTTCCTTGTGTCTGCATGAACTGCAATGGCTTATGATTAGTTTGGATGACTGTCTCCTTCCTACGAATGTAATGTCTCCACTGGCGGCAGTCTTTCACAATGGAGTACATTTATTTCTCGTAAGTAAGGTACTTACGGACAACATCGGATAGTGTCTCACTATGATAGGGCACGGGGTGGTCGTGCTGAGTGAGAACGACACCCACAACATAGTCTGAAGCATCTGTCTCGATCTCAAAGGGTTGTTGCAGGTCTGGTAGTGTAAGTACTGGGGATGAGCAAAAGCGCTACTTCAAATCATAATGCTTTTTGTTGGGATTGAACCCACACAAATTTTTCCTTACCACCACCCCTAGTTATTTGGCTGAGGGCCCATGCAATATGGGAGAATCCCAACATGAACCTGTGGTAGAAATTGTCAAGGCCCAAGAAGCTCTGAAGCTCAATGAGTGTGGTTGAGGCTGGCTAGTCATGGATGACTTGGATCTTGGTTGGATCCACATGTATGCCATGTTGATCAACGATGTAGCCCAGGTAATGGACCCTGTCCATGATGAAGGATCATTTTTCCAAGTTGGTGTATATCTTGTGCTGCCGTAGGGTGTGCAGAACCTATTGAATATGCTGCAAGTATTTGGCCCAAGTCTTGTTGTAAATGAGAATGTCATCCAGATACACCACTACAAAATTATTGGTGAATGGTCGCAGGATATCGTCTGTCATTCACATGAAAGTGGTTGGAGCATTTGTCAAACCAAAGGGCATGACCAACCATTCAAAAAGGCGTTCCTTTGACTTGAAGGTGTTCTTCCATACATCTATCTATTCTATCGGGACCTGGTGGTAGCCAGACTTCAGATCAATCTTACTGAATTATTTCACCCCCATGAGTTGATTAAGGAGGTAGTCGATTCAGGGAATCGGGTACCAGTTTCTGACTGTGATTTTATTCAAAGCTCGATAATCAATGCAGAGTCGCCAGGTTCCATCTTTCTCCTGTACCTGCACGATTTGGCTCCCACAAGGTGATGAGCTGGGATGGATGTGCCCCTTGTGGAGAAGTTCTTGGATCTGTCACTTGATCTCCTCATTCTCTAATAGAGATCAGTGATAGACTGGCCCATTGGGTAGCAGTGCACCAGGGGTCAGATCAATGGGGTGCTTGGCCTGGAAATGTAGAGGTACCCCGGTAGGTGAGGAGAAGATATTTGAGTATTCTTCCATGAGATTATGTACTTGCTTCTGCTGTGTGGAGAGGTCAGTCGCAGAGACCCTAGATGTGGTTGTGATCTTTCTCTTATTCTGAGAGCGAATCATGAAGAAGAAAAAATTCTCCATCTGAGATATGACCTTCCTGCATTTCTTAGCAGAGATCAAGGAAATTTCACTAGGTGGGACTGCCTCGGGTATCCTGTACAATTTCCTGTTCAAAGTAATAATAACACTACGAGGGCTAGACTCATATTCATCATGACATTTCCATAAATAAGGTTGGCCCAAAAGAACATCACAAACTTCGAGAGGAGAAACATCACATAATACCTCGTCTTTGAAGGGCTTGATGTCGTACGACAATCAACACTATTGGCTGACGTGGAGATCACTTCCTTGGTGGAGCCATCCAATGGTTTAGGGTTGTGGGTGTGACATTTTTGGCAGGGCCAACCACTTGATGAACTCTGCTGAGATGAGGTTCTTCTGGCTACCGCTATCAACAATGAAGTGCAGTGGGGTGCCTTTTACCCACATATGTGAATGGAAGAGGTGCTCTCCTTCTGGCTTGTCTGGTTCACCAGGATGGAGCTTGGTGGTAGAAACAGTGGCACTGGGTTCCGCATCAATTATCTGTCTTCCCCTTTCTAGTTCGGGCTCAGAGTCAGAACCCGCATTTGATTCAGAGGCTTTCACTTTGGCCACTGATGACTTCTTTGAGAGGCAATCAATAGTGTTATGCCAAGGGCTCTTATGGAAGTCACACCACTTCCCGATATCTTTCTTTGTATTTCCGGTGTCCTTCTTTTCTTATGGCTTGGACTGGTTGTCCTGATACTATCCATATTTTCTCTGTCCTTTGTTTTGTGGGTTGGGGCCGCCCTTTCCTGGCTTTTTTTGTGAGGGGTTCCCAGGCCCAAATTGCTGCATCTTTTGTCTGAGTTTTTGCTCGATTTTGATGGCATATCGGTAGGCCGCGCCCAAGGATGAGATGTCCAGAAGTTCCATTTCGGTCTAGATGTATCTATGCAGAGCACTACGATACTTGAGCAACAAATATCACTCTGAATCTTTGATACCCATCTTGGTGCGCAAGGTATGGAAGATATTTTTGAAATCTGGCACTGCTTGGTCTCTTTCTTGCCGCAGTGTGGTCCATTTGGCATACAAGTCGTCATAACTTCCGAAAGGGTAGTATTTTTCCTTAATAGTATCCCTGAAGTATTCCTAGGTGGACATGACTATAAATAATGAGGGTTCCTCTATTTCCTTTTGCTCACAAAAAATTTCCCACCAATCTTTGACATGGGGAACAACTTTGAAGAGTGCAAAAGTAATCTTTTCTCTATTTGAAAAGTTATGGACAGAAAAATACCCTTCTAGTAGATTCAACCTCTTTTCTACAACATCTGTGTCTATATGAACTTCAAATATAGGAATATCAAAGTTTATTTGTACCTTGAATGGGGCGGTGCCTCCGCTTGAAGAATATGCATCACTTGTTGGTAGCCGCCGAAGGATTTGCGCGAAACTATCCATCATCTCATTCCTTTGTTGCGTGAGGGCTTCCTCAATCAAAAATCTGAAAGGATCTCCTATCCCATCATATTTATTTTCTTCTGCCATGAGAGGTCACTTGGGTGTGCGAGAGATTTTGTCCTCAAGAGAAACATGCTCGAGACCCAACTCTTTGTACTCTGACCTCGTTGGGGACATGCATTAAGACGACAAGGAGAAGACCGCTCTGATACCATTGATCCATATTTTATGAGAATAATGAAATGAATATAGATTATTAATAGGTTCTTAACACAAAATAACAAAGATATAGTAAAAATGGTTTTCCATTCAATAAGGAAATAAGTTGAAACTGTAAAATGCAGCGGAAACAGGCTTGCTGGAATGGTGGCAACTTATCTATGAGAAGAGCTGTGACTGTTGTGCCCATTCAAAAGAAGATGATTAAAATGAGGCTCTAAAGGAATTTTTACAATAAATAGTAATGCCCAAAACCCTAGACATCCAAAAACCTAACCCTAGGAGATGAAGCGCCAAAAGTCATGTGGGCCCCGTTTGGGTAAGTTAGTACATCAACTTCCCGGGGTCGTAACTTTT